>JAJAGP010004712.1:0-44582 GCA_025084515.1 Ancistrus triradiatus
TGCAAGTTTAATCAGGAGTTTTGGAGCTGCTTCAGGTTTCTGCTGATACCAGTGTAAGTGGTGACCATCTGAGTCATGATATACTGCAGGATTTGTTTTACAGGTGATGGTGACTGTTGCTCCTGGAAAAGCAGATGTTCCTGCAGGAGTCTGAGTCACTGTGACTTGACCTCTGGACTCTGAAAGCGTGAAGAATAGATTATTTTATTGTTGCATTAAAAGTCCCAATAACTATGTGAATTACTATGTAAGATGTAATCAATGTGTTTGGACAAACCTATATAAAGATAAAATGTGACAGAGTGTCTCACCTTGTGTCCAGAGGATCAGAATCGAGATGAAGACAGGAATCAGGTTCATGGTAGCTGTGGGTGAAGTCGCTGTAGCAGCAGCTCTCAGTCATCAAGTGTTAAACTCACAGTGCTATAAACACTCCCAGAGCACTGAAGCATGTGATCCCAATGCAAAGTGTTCTCTCTGTATAGAAACTTTACCAAATTCCCCAAATCGTACTAACTCTGATACTGCTGCACAATTGTGGCATGATTTTTGATTCTGTGCTTAAACCATAAAGCTTTCTTTTAATAATTTAATGTGCTGCATACTAAACTCCACTGATGACTGATCATACTTTCTTACTAATAAATGAATATTTAAGTCATACATGACCACAATTAAGGAAATGCACATGATAGAGAAAAGGCAGCAGAAGCGTGAAGCGTGTGTGTGTGTGTGTGTGTGTGTGTGTGTGTGTGTGTGTGTGTGTGTGTGCGCTCTGTACTGTGACAGAGGTTTTTGTACGATGGCTTCATAGGAATGTATCACTGTGGTACAATTTCGGTGGAGGATCCAAACTCACTGTGAAAGGTAAGTGCCTTTTTATATTAAAAGTCATTTAGTAAAGTCCATCAAAAATTTTAGAAGGAAATTCTATTAAAAATGTAGCAGTTTTTCAGTTTTTCTTTCTGCTAAGTCTAAACTTCAGACTTGAACACAATGGTTGTTAAACAGCTACTCTAATTATATTGTTGTAATGCAAACTGGTGTACCTATCTGATCTGTGGCCACAAATATGTTTTTATATTTTTCATTATATTCAGAATAAGCTAGAAGTTAACATTACTATGATCGATCAAATGCAAATGCAGTGGTGGAGAGTAACATAAGTAAATGTAATTTGTTACTATACTTACGTAGTTTTATTGTGCATCTTTACTTTACTGAGGTATTTCCACTTTGGGTGACTTTTTACTTCAAATCCACTACATTGCAAGATAAAATATCTTAATTTTATACTTCAATGCATTATGTAAAACTTGTCATTCCTTTTGGCTTATGTGTGCATAAAAACGTAACACATAAAAATGAAAGAAGCGAGTATCAAGCACACCAGGTAGAGCACAGACTTTGTTTTGAACTTGTTTTGACCTGTTGGACTAATTAATGACATTCTGTTAAAAGATTGGTGTACAAAGAGTGACTCTAGGGTCATTTCACCTAAAACTAGTTGATTAAAAATAGTAACATAGTAACAAAAATGATAATAAAACATTAGAGCCATAATAAATCATCCTACTTTTTTTTTGTTAATTAAATATATTTGAAGACAAATACTTTTGTACTTTTACTAAAGTGGAGCTCTAAAAGGAGGACCTCTACTGTTACTGGAGTACTGGATTTTACTTTGGGTATCTCTACTTTAACTCAACTACAGGGTTTGTGTATTTTGTGCACCACTGAGTAAATGACAGCAGAGTTTCTTATAAAAATAATATTACCGTTACAATTCTACAGAAAATAACCTTATTATATAAAGTTTTTTTTACCTGGAAAAGATCAATTTGAGAGACTTAATTCATCAACTCAATCTCAACACATTTTAATTTTACTCCTGTGTTAAGTGCATAAAGTTACTGGACATTTAGTTTAGGATATGGAGAGAATATGGAGGTCGGATGTAGAATGTTTTTGTAAGGTTTAACTATTTACTTCCAGAGTTGTGTTAACTTCGTTGTGTTCACTAACCAGCGCTGCTTTTAACCAGCAGTATATTTTTCAAAAAAACTGCACAATGTACAGAAAAGCAACTAAACTCAGGTCATACAGTTGCAGTGAGTTTAGATCTGTTCTGCTGTTAAAGTGACTTCAGTATGTTCAGCTGAAGGTTCCAGATACTTCTGTGCATGTGAAAGGGTTGATGAACAGTGTGTAGTCACAGACTGGTTTGGAGAAACACACACCAGCTGCTGAATACAATTACTGCAACGTTGTTCTGTTTTGTATTAAGGGTATATGATTTTATCATTGTACAGAAAAGAATGACATATTCACTCAGCCAGTGATAACAGATTCTAAGTGTAAACTAAATATTATGCATTTGCTGGCTTTTTGTGTGTCATTTTTGTAGTTCTGTGTGTCATTGTTCATATATGAAATGCAGTTCAACATCCATGCTGTACAATAATAAGACAAAACAGTACTGCAGAAATATCAGTCCAGCTAACTGAACATAAACAGCTCTTGGTAAAACACCTTTTCTGCTTGTATGGCCCCTAACCTTCTCGTCTCTTCTACAGGCTCTACAGTGAAGCCCTCCGTCTCTCTGCTCCCTCCCTCCTCTCTGCAGCTCTCTGAGGGATCGGCCTCAGTTCTCTGTCTGCTCTCAAACTACTCTCCATGGGGGGCGAATGTGAGCTGGAGCGTGGATGGTACCGAGGTGAACGAGGAGATCCTGATCAGCACAGAGGAACTGAAGAATGACCTGTACAGCCGCAGCAGCACCCTGACCCTCAGCAAAGCACGCTGGGAAAAGGCCGAGGTGTTCAAATGTACGGTTTCCCATGAAGGCTCCACTCAGGAGAGCTCATTTCAAAAGAGCCATTGTGCAGCCTACTGAAGTTCAAATGTACGCTATAAAACACGCTTAACACTCAGAGAGCTTGCCAGACATGTTGTAGCAAAATGCTGAAATAAAGCCTAAATGTGCATTGTTGTTTGATAGTGAACAGTTATTGGCAGTGTGTGTTGTTGTTGTGCTTGAGTGAGTTGGACTAAAGAAGGATGAACATCTGGTGAAAGTGTTGATTTATTCTGGTACTGCTAATGCAAATCCAGGTTTCAGCAAAATCTGCTCTCTGTTCAAACTGCTGACTAATTTGTGTAAAGGGTTTTGCTTCCTATTTTAGTGATCATGGTTTCCAAAGCTTCATACAGCTTATGATAAAGGTCATTAGATTAAAATTAATAAAGAATATACATTGCAGCACAACTTACTGAACTTCTGTGTTTTTGTGATCATCTATCAGCTGATGGCCTTAGATTTTTAGTGTAGTGCCAGCTTTCGTATATTTTTGTTTTGATATATATGTTGATCATTTTTCTGGGCTTCTCCCGGCTGCTCTGGGGCTTGCTCGCGGCTACGAAACTCGCTCCCGTCTTTCCCCTTCACGATCGGGGAATTTACATTCTCCTTCGTGATCACATGTTTAAAAGGACGCTGAGCTCTCGCTGAGTCTCGTTCTTTGCATCCCAGCTTTGTGTCACGCTCAAACGGGTGGTTTTTGCATATTATCGTGGCACGCTTTAGCAAACGCTCCGCTCGGGCGTCCAGTGCCCTTGCGCGTGCGCGGACCCATACACCGTTGGCACAGCGGAGCCACGTCATAAGCGTACTTCTGAATAGCGGTGCTGTATGCTTATGATGTGGGTTTTAGTTATTAGCTTATTTTTCATTTCTTTTAAGTTTATTCTTTTGTTTCTTTTTGTTATTTAGATTTTGGTTCAATACTTCCATCTGGATCTAACTGCAATTTGGTCCTAAACTTGTTATTCTTTTTGTTTTCACACTTCACCAACATTTTAATATGGTGAACCCTAACATTGAATGTGGTAACGCCACAAGACCACACCCTGGTTTCTGAGCGATGTAGTTGTCAGTGCACAATGCCCTATTGTGGTACCTGCAGACATTGCTAGCACTCTGAAAGGATGAGTCCCTGATAAGGATGTGTGTTGCCTCTGGGGGTGGACTGTGGGGTGACTACATTCTGATTTGTTGAGTGAAAATCTCTATGGCATCATGTGGAAGTACCATCAGGCTATAGCACATGAAAAATAGACTCTGTTACCAATCTTAAATGAAACTGCCAATCAGATTCATGTATTAATCAAAGGTGTTGGATCACCGTCCCAGTCTTCCTGGCTCACTTCACGCCCTGGTTATGGGGTGAAATTTTACACTGTGCTCAGGTGTGTACTCCTAAACATTCCTAAAAAGTCACCAAAGAACAAATCTTCAAACATTAGAATTTTCAATTAAATCTAACCACAGATTTCCAAAACATTCCACAGCCTTCCTCTTTCTTTGAGGTGTGTTTAATAAATGAACACTACAGCTCATTAAATGTTTATAATAATGATGCTGTTAATTCAGCTTAATTAAAGGAAATAACTGTGTATGAACAGTGGGGCAAAAAAGTATTTAGTCAGCCACTGATTGTGCAAATTCTCCTACTTAGAAAGATGAGAGATGTCTGTAATTTTTAATCAGAGGTGCACTTCAACTATGAGAAACACAATGTGAAAAAAAATCCATGAATTCCATATTGTAGGATTTTTAAAGAATTTAATTGTAAATTATGGTGGAAAATAAGTATTTGGTCCATAACAAAAGTTCAGCTCAATACTTTGTAACATAACCTTTGTTGGCAGTGACAGAGGTCAAACGTTTCCTGTAAGTCTTCACCAGGTTGGCACACACTGTAGCTGGTATTTTGGCCCATTCCTCCATGCAGATCTCCTCTAGAGCAGTGATGTTTTGGGCTGTTGCTGGGCAAAACGGACTTTCAACTCCCTCCACAAATTTTCTATGGTACTGTGGTCTGGAGAGTGGCTAAGTCACTCCAGCACCATGGAATGCTTTTTACAGAGCCACTCCTTCATTGCTCGAGCGGTGTGTTTGGGATCATTGTCATGCTGGAAAACCCAGCCACGTTACATCTTCAATGCTCTCACTGAAGGAAGGAGGTTTTGGTTTAAAATCTCATGATACATGGCCCCGTTCAATCTTCCCCAAAGACAGCCCCAAAGCATGATGTTTCCACCCCCATGAATTCCACAGTAGGTATGGTGTTCTTTTGGGATGCCAACGCAGCATTCTTCTTCCTCCAAACACGACGAGTTGAGTTTTTTTACCAAAAAGTTCTATTTTTGGTTTCATCTGACCACATGATATTCTCCCAATCCTCTTCTGGATCATCCATATGCTCTCTGGCAAACTTCAGACGGGCCGGCTGCACTTCAGGATCTGAGTCCCTCTCGGCGTAGTGTGTTACTGATGGTAGCCTTGTTTACTTTGGTCCCAGCTCTCTGCAGGACAAATTCATCAGGTCCCTCCGTGTAGTTTCTTGGGATTTTTGCTCACCGTTCTCATGACCATTTTGACCCCCCCACGGGAGAGATCTTGCGTGGGGGGCCCAGATTGAGGGAGATTATCAGTGGTCTTGTATGTTTTTCCATTTTCTTACAATTGCTCCCACAGTTGATTTATCACACACAACCTTGCTTGCCTATTGTAGATTCACTCTTCCCAGCCTGGTGCAGGTCTACAAGTTTCTTCCTGGTGTCCTTCAACAGCTCTTTGGTCTTGGCCATGGTTGAGTTTGGAGTCTGACTGTTTGAGGCTGTGGACAGGTGTCTTTTATACAGATAACGAGGTCAAACAGGTGCCATTAATACAGGTAACGAGTGGAGAACAGAAGAGCTTCTTAAAGAAGAAGTTACAGATCTGTGAGAGCCAGAAATCTTGCTTTGTTTGTGGGTGACCAAATACTTATTTTCCACCATGATTTACAAATAATTTCTTTAAAATTCCTACAATGTGATTTCCTGGATTTCTTTTTTCATTTTGTCTCTCATAGTTGAAGTGTACCTACGATGAAAATTACAGACCTATCTCTTTTTTCTAAGTTGGAGAACTTGCACAATCAGTGGCTGACTAAATACTTTTTTGCCACACTGTTTGACAGACTGGCAGATTATGTTATGAGTCATGCTGATTCCTGTCTTATGGTTCCAGAGGGCAGCGTCCACTCATGTCTCGGCCTGGGTACGCTTGCGGTGATCACGCATGCTCCAGCCCTTATTTAGTGTTGATTGTATGATTAGCGACACCTGCTGGCTCTTGTATGTAAGAGCACGCCTGAGCTCAGAAGGTGTCGCATCACTGAACGATCCTGAGACCTCACCTATCTCACGTGCTTTGTATCGCGATTTTTATGTTGGTAAAAGCAGGTAGCTGGCGGTTTGTAGACCGGCAGCAATGGTGCGGCCTAGAAGCCCGAGGTGATCGTTAGGGGTCATTTTTGAATAGTTAAGAGCAAGTTCCCACTATCTTACCCATGTGCCGTCCACGTGGCCTCGCCATTTCCTCTGCAGCTTTGCCTCGCTCGCTGTGGCAACATGCCTCCCGACTTCTCCCTCATAGCTTATGTCTCATAGCTGTATGTGCTTTAAGTCACCCCTTCTTAGCGCAATCATGGGAAGCAGCGCTCTCCACGCAATTGAGCTTGGAAAGGTTGCTGTGCTGTCTGTTAATCCATGTCATGCCTTCGCTCTGCTCCGCTCGCGTATCGACACCATAAGCGCAGCTTAGTCTGAGGGCTCTGAGCGCTTCGGCGTTACCTTTTGTTCGTTTTTTTGCTTCTTTTTTTACTCAGTGGTTGAGTGTCACATTCGGTTTACACAACGGTAACTGATGCTTCCAGCCAGTGTTCGATCCTCAGTCACTGTTTTTGTTGTCTTGTTTATTTTCTTTCATTTATTTACATTTTGGTTCACCATTTCCATCTGGAGCTTTTGTTTTCACGGTTTGCCCGGTTTTTTTTATGGCGAACCGTAACAGATTGAATTTTCTTAAAGCCAACTGTAGACTTTTTTGGCCGTCACAATGTATGAGATGATACCAAAGTGAAAATGAACACACAATATGATGAAAATTCAGAGACAAACACAGAATGTTAACAAACCTCATATGTCCATGCCAAAGTATGTCTTATTAATAGTGTTATTAACATTATGGCATACATTTTAATATCAAAGTTGTAGCTATTCTACGTAATCATGGAATATATTTGCACGATGCTACAATTTGCACTCTATGCTGTATTTTGCACAACGTTACTATTGCACTTCCGGTAGATGCTAACTGCATTTATTAATTTATTGAATTGTGACAACTGATTGAAAAATTAAGCTTCTCTACATCTGTGAATTGTATTAATAGAAACGTACTCATAAACATTTCAATGATTTTGCTATCATCAGATTATTGATGCAAATCTGCAAATCTTAATTTCTTGTAAAAATTATTCTCTGTATCCAGTTAATTTTAAAGCACTTAATTGCACTCACTAATGCAACGTTTCATGATCTTTATTGACATATTTAAGATCTCTCTATTTTTGGTTCTAGCGTTGTTGAATTATTATTTTATTTGTAAACTGCTGTTCATGCTATTCAGAAGTGTCCATCTACATGTATACATTGCAGTGTTAATGTTACCATTTTCATTGTTTTGTACTCAAAGCCAATGACAAGAAAAGAAGCAGAGATGGGTGAAGGAATAAGTTAAATGGTTTCAAATCCAGTTTAGGCAGGGCAGTTTGATGTTATCTTTGGAAGTCTAGCCCTGATGAGTGAAATCGTAGCTATAATGATCTTGATAAAAGTTTTGATGGTCTTGATGCAAATTTGGTATTAGAAACACCTGGGAATACAGCCCCACAGACAGGGCCTTGGCTCACCATTGGTAGTGTAGCTGATATGATGTGTGCGATGTGGCAGATTTTATTTTGTAAGTCGTGAGATAATGCGTTGTGGTTCCTCTCTGCTGTGTCACATCTGCAAACACATCACCTGCAGTCACTCTCAGCTGCAGCAGTGCAGTCTCTGTGTAATCTGTGATGCAGCATTAATGCAGAAAAGTACACTGAGATTTTAGGGCAACATAAGCTACCTTCAAGATGAGAACTTTTCGAGGGATGTCTGTGCATTTTTCAACACGACAATGCAAAACAAGCCAAATCAGAAAAGAACTGAAATATGTAAATCCCTTCCAGTCTGTCTTTTAGGAGCATTGCTTTTAAACATTTCAGTAATGTTCCTACACATTTGTTGATAAATTGGAAATCCTCTGCCCATCTTTACTCCTCAAAGACTCAACTTTCCACAGATACTGTTTTTGTACCAAATCATGATTAGAATCACCTGTTGACATCACCTGTTTGAAATCACATGATGCATTATTTCTTTTTACCTCATTACTAGCCCTAAATTGTCAAAATGTTTTCGGATTGTGTTACAGGCCTGAAGTACAGGAATGGATGTTTATTAATAAATTAATAAAGCTGATCAGAAAAAAAAGGAAATATCTTGGGTTCATACTGTCTGCAATGAAATAAAAGTCAAAGTAAATGTAAGGAACACTGCATGTATTTATTAATTTTCATTTTCCATACTGTCCCAACTTTTTCTGATTTGGGGCTATACAGGTGTGAACCCACAGAAGGGAAGGGAGGTGTCATATTCTTTTAAGTAACACTCATGTAGGTGTTTTACTCATTGAGAAGGAGAGAGTAAATGTGTTTGTGTAACGGTGCACTCTTAAGTGCGGACTTGATTCTGGGATCTCAGGGTTACTAAGCATGCTCACTACCATTGCACAGAACATGAGAGAGAATTTATATTTCTGTAGAGATGACGACTTAATCTTTAGTTTTTCCAAATCTGAACCACTGTGCTGTGGATCCATGTAACAGCACATATGGATGTTAAAAGAGTTTTCCCAGCTACAGGGTTCACTGGTAGGGATAAGGTCATCTGCTCAGTCAGTCTCTAAGAGGAGAACAGTAGGGGATCTACAAGTTTTTTCCAGCTTGTCAGGATTTTGGACATGCCTTGTTGATACCAGAGGTCAGAAGAGAATGGCCAGACTTGTTTGAGCTGATAGAAAGACAACAATAACTCAAATAACCACTCATTAAAACTATGGTACAGTATGCAGGAGAGCATCTCTGAATGCACAACCCATCCAACATTGAAGCAGGTGGGCGACAGCAGGAGAAGAACACACCAGGTGCCACTGCTGTCAGCTAAGAACAGGTAACTGAGGCTAAAATTCACACAGGCTCACCAAAATTGGCCAATAGAAGATTGGTTAAGAGCCATTCCATCAAATCTGTGCCATCTCCATCCCCAGGACATTACACGTATATTTTATTAATATAATTAACTGTAAACATTTTATTATTAGGCAAGGGGCCCTGCACAGTGATGCAATGGCAAATTTAAGTTATATAAGTTAAAATATTAATAAAACAAAAACCTGAAAAATAAACTGAAAATAGGATTTGTTAGCTGTGCCTGGTCTCTAACATTACACTTAAAATACACTGATTCAGAAATCTTATGTTTTTTGCATTGTTTTGTCACTCAATATCCCATCTATGCCTTAAAGAAATTCCAGACCTCAAAGATAATAACAAATAGAAAGCATAGATGGAGTGATATAAATTGTTTAAAAATAAAACCTCAAGGCAGTTTGAGGTTACAATTTGTAGTCTAGTGCCAGTGAGTGAAATCATTGTTATATTTTGCAATGTTCTTGATGAAAGATCAACTCACAATTTGGATTTGATATTGAAAAAGTCCCAGGGCTACAGTCCAATAGCCTGGCCTAGGAACACCATTGGTAATGGAGCTGATAAGGAGTGAGCAGTGTGGGAACATTACTATGTAAGTATATTAACTACTGTGCTGTGGTTCCTCTGTTCTAAAGAGAGTCGTTGTTTTGTATCACATCCTTCAACACCTGCAGTCACTCTCAGCTGCAGCAGTGCAGTCTCTGTACAGTATAATCTGACTGAGGGAGGTTTTTGTACAGCTCTGTAATACTGTGTGAACAGGTCTTTGCTATTGATATAATGATAACTCTGACAGTAGTAATCTGCTGTATCTTCTTGCTGGACTCCTGTGATGGTCAGAGTGAAGTCAGATCCAGATCCACTACCACTGAAACGAGCTGGAATACCTGAATAAACCTGGCTTGCAAGTTTAATCAGGAGTTTGAGCTGCTCCTGGTTTCTGCTGATGCCAGTGTAAGTAGTGACCATATGATGAGTGGTAATACACTGCAGGATTTGTTTTACAGGTGATGGTGACTGTTGCTCCTGGAAAAGCAGATGTTACTGCAGGAGTCTGAGTCACTGTGACTTGACCTCTGGATTCTGAAAGCATGAGGAACAGATTATTTTATTGTTGCATTAAAAGATCAAACAACTACGTGAATTACTATGTAAGATGTAATCAATGTGTTTGGACAAACCTATATAGAGATAAAAATGTGAAAGAGTATCTCACCTTGTGTCCAGAGGATCAGAATCGAGATGAAGACAGGAATCAGGATCATGGTAGCTGTGGGTGAAGTCGCTGTAGCAGCAGCTCTCAGTCATCAAGTGTTAAACTCACAGTGCTATAAACACTCCCAGAGCACTGAAGCATGTGATGCCAATGTAAAGTGTTCTCTCTGTATAGAAACTTTACCAAATTCCCCCACTGATACTGCTGCACAATTGTAGCATGATTTTTGAATCTACACCTAAATCCTAAACCTTTCTTGAAACAATGTAAAGCTTGGTTAAAAAAGGATGATTGTGTTCCTCATGTGTAGCACTCACCAGCTACTTTTATTAGGTATACCTGATCAACTGATCATTAACTGACAAAACTAATCAGCCAATCACAGGGCAGCAACTCCATGCATTCAAGTATGTAGACGTTGTCAAGACAAACTGCCAAAGTTCAAACCGACCCTCCTAATGGGGAAAAAGAATAATTTAAGTGCTGGTTGGTGCTAGATGGACTGGTCTAAGTATTTCAATCAGAAAAGTTCAACTGCTGATCGACTGGGATTTTCATTCATAACCATCTCTAGGATTTACAAAGAATGGTCAGAAAAAGAGAAAATATCCAGTGAGTGTCAGTTCTCTGGGTGAAAATGCTTTGTTGATGCCATAGATCTGAGGAGAATAGAGAGAATGGTTTGAGATGAAACGAAGGCAACAGTAACTCAAATAACCACTTGTTACAACTGAGATATGCAGAAGAGCATCTCTGAAAGCACTACACATCAAAACTTGAAGCAGATGGGCTACTGCATCAGAAGACATCACTGGGTGCCACTGCTGTCAGTTAAGAACAGGCTACAATTTGTACGGCCTAATTAGACAACAGCAGATAGAAGGAAAAAGGCTTGCCTTATCTGATGAGGCCTGATTTCTGACATGACTTTCTGATGGTAGATTCAGAATTTGGTGTAAACATGAAAGCATGGATCCATCCTATCTTATATCAATAGTTCAGGCTGCTGCTGAATTTTTTGGCACACTTTGGGCCCCTTAATACAAAGTGAATAATGTTACAGTTCACCATATTAAAACGATGACGAACCATATAGAACAAAAAATATAAATGGGTTGGGACCCAAATGCAGTTAGCTCCAGTTGGTATTTATAACTGAAATAAAACTAGATAAAGAAAAGGAAATGAAACAACAAATGTAAGTAATAAAATAAAACTAAATAAAGAAACAAAAAACAAAATAGAAAATATAAATAACTAATTTAAACCAAATAAAAGAAACTGCACGCCGTAAGCGTTATGTGCTGTAATTCAAAAGCCCGCTTACGGCGTGCCTCCGTTGCATCACGTGCGCCGGGTCTGCGCATGCGCAGCAACCCAAACAGAGCTTCTGCAAACACTTGCGGCTCCACCGCGGTTTAAACGCGGCCGCGTAGGCGTGGCACGGTCGCAGGGACCGAAGAGGACGTGGTTTAAACAAACCCAACGTCCTCTTCAAAGGCGATCGGGGAATAAACACCTGATCGCAGCAAGGGGGGGCGACGGCGTGAGAGAAAAGACGGCAGGGACGAGGCAGGAAGCTGCCGGGGCAGCTCGATAAAAGCAAAAAAATAATAAACAAAAGAAACGCTGACCCTACCCTGTCTAGGGCCCTAACGGACTTGATTCCCCCACACTACTTCTATCCCTACTTAAAGAAAATAATAAATAAAAGAAATTAAACGAGCCGTCAAAAATCCGGAGTGCAGCAGCAGCGAACGCGACTGTGCATTCAAAAATGCCGGGTGCAACCAAAAATCACATGAGCAGCAGTCACGTGATCGCGGGCGTAGGCAGTGGCAACCACTAAGTCCATTAAGTGTGTTTATATAACCTGGACCCCAGGTAGCGCCACTTACCCATAATAAGCCCAGGAAAGCAAACGCACGTGCGATCGCTGCTGCTGCAGCTCACGCCATCAAGCCGGGATGACTCCTGGCCGAAAGCGGCCAGGAAGCGATCCCTAACAGAACACTCTTTAAATGCCACAGCTTACCTGAGTATTGTTGCTGACTGTGTCTATACCTTTATGACCACAGTGTTGTGGTTTTTTTAGCATCGCAATGAGTTCACTGTACTCAAATGAACTCCACAGTCACCCAATTCCAACTCAATAGAGCACTTTGGGATTGTCACAGCGGGGTCTCTTAGGCACATAGGAGACGAATGCAGGTTCAACTGTGATGACCATACTTATAAATTTAATGATAAGCCAAGGGGGCAAGAAACAACAAGTGCCACGAAGGTAAACGGGTTTTACCCTAAATGCACAAACATAGGGATTCTGGCTTTCTCAACAAATACACAAACATAGGAAAACTACCGCGTAACACAAATATAAGCCGGCTTATTGCCCTGGCCAACGTTGATAGGTTTAACCGCACCAACACACATAAAAGACGCTAAATATCATAAACCGACCCGACAGGACTTTATCGCGAGGACACACACAGAACGGGGGCTCACCTGAAAACTAAGTCCATAACTCCAAGGGGGTAACGCCAGCCAGACACTTATGGCGAATGAAAAGCCGCGTATCCGCCGCAACAGTACACATCCGTGGTCAGGAGTATCCACATGAAATGGCCCACATTGAAGGAGACCCAGAACCCTGCCTAAATAGTCTCTAGTACACCTGAAAGCCATTCTAGTTAGGGTCCTAGATTCTCCTTCGGGCGCTTCATGATCGGGTATAGCACTGCAATTAAACTTGTCAAGGTTGCCCTCCGGCGGCGAGGAGGGGTACGACAAGCTAAAGTCCTGGGCGATCCGTGACAGGGCTGTGGTGGAAGTGGAGATTTGCATTATGGATGTGCAGCCGACAAATCTGCAACAAAGGCGTGATGCTATCATGCCAATATGGACCAAAATCTCAGAGGAATGTTTCCAGCAACTTGGTGAATCTCTGCCATGAAGATTTAAAGCAGTTTTGAAGGAAAAAACTGCTGGATCATTGAGCATGCATCAAGACGAAAAAGATGATGCAACCAGTTAGGAGGAAGTGTACCTAATAAAGTGGTCGGTGAGTGTACACTGCAGTGTTTACATTACCATTTTCATTGTTTTGTTGATGTTATATGTAAATTCCAGAAGTCAAAGACAATAACAAAAAAAAGCATATGTAGTGAGTTAGAGTGTTTAAAATCAGTTTATAAATATAACCTCAGGGCAGTTTTGAGCTTACAATTAGTAGTCTAGTACTGGTGAGTGAAATTGTGGTTATATTTTGCTGTGGTCTTGAGCAACGATCAACTCACAATATGAATTTGATATTGAATTAAGTCCCAGGGCTACAGTCCAATAGCCTGGCCTAGGAACACCATTGGTAATGGAGCTGATATGGTGTGAGCAGTGTGGCAACATTACTGTGTGAGTTATTGAATTATTGTGTTGTGGTTCCTCTGTTCTAAAGCGAGTCATTGTGTTGTGTCACATCTGCAAACACCTGCAGTCGCTCTCAGCTGCAGCAGTGCAGTCTCTGTATAATCTGACTGAGGCAGGTTTTTGTACGGCTCTGTAACACTGTGTGAACCAGCTGCCACTGACAGAATGATAACTCTGACAGTAATAATCTCCTGTATCTTCTGGCTGGACTCCTGTGATGGTCAGAGTGAAGTCAGATCCAGATCCACTACCACTGAAACGAGCTGGAATACCTGACAGAAGCTGATTTGCAAATTTAATAAGGAGTTTTGGAGCTGCTCCGGGTTTCTGCTGATACCAGTATAAGTAGTGACCATATGATGAGTGGTAACGCACTGCAGGATTTGTTTTACAGGTGATGGTGACTGTTGCTCCTGGAAAAGCAGATGTTGCTGCAGGAATCTGAGTGACTGTGATTTGACCTCTGGACTCTAAAAGCATGAGGAACAGACTATTTTACTATAGCATTAAAAGATCCAGTAACTAAGAGACAGATGTGTCATAGATGTCATTGGTGTGTTTGACCAAACCTATGTAGTGAAAATTGTGTAAGGGTGTCCTACCTTGTGTCCAGAGGATCAGAATCGAGATGAAGACAGGAATCAGGTTCATGGTAGCTGTTGGTGAAGTCGCTGTAGCAGCAGCTCTCAGTCATCAAGTGTTAAACTCACAGTGCTATAAACACTCCCAGAGCACTGAAGCATGTGATGCCAATGCAAAGTGTTCTCTCTGTATAGAAACTTTACCAAATTCCTCCAACTCATACTAAGTCAGAATCAGAATCAGAATCAGAATATCTTTATTGTCATTATACCGAGTATAACGAAATTAAGGTGCCCTACTTTGCGGTGTAAACAGACAAGAAAAGAATATAAAAGAAAAATTACAGAAAAAATCCTTCACAAGTAACCGTAGAAAAATATGAAAAAGAGTTTAAAAACACAATGATAAGAAACCAAAAAAAAAAAACACAGCAACACAGATTGCACACAAAAAATGAATAAAGAAATTGCACATTTCCCTTGTAACTGCTGCAAAATTATGGGGTGAATATTTAATCTGTGCTTAAAACCTAAACCTTTCTTGTAACAATTTAATGTACTGTATACTAACCTCCACTGGTGACAGATGCTCTCATGGAACATACTTTCTTACTAAAGAAATATCTAAGTCATACATGACCACAGTTAAGCAAATGCACATGATAGAAGAAAGGCAGCAGAAGCATGAAGTGTGTACGTGTGTGTGTGTGTGTGTGTGTGTGTGTGTGTGTGTGTATACAGTGGCTTCATATGAATATGCCAAGAATTTGGAAAGTCTTCAGACCCTTTCACTATTTTCACATTTTGTTATGTTGCGTTCTGTGCTGTCTTGGCTGTGTGCTTAGGGTCATTGTCTTGTTGCAGCTTTCCCTCAACCCTGACAGTCTCCCTGTCCCAGTACAATGTGGTATCTAAACTCCATGTCTATCTCAGAGATGTCAAAAAGGTCCAGTCCTTTGTTTTCCCATGGAATAGTGGATTTATACTTGAATCTTGAAAATACAGTGGTGCTTAAAAGTTTGTGAACCCTTTAGAATTTTCTATATTCTGCATAAATATGACCTAAAACATCATCAGATTTTCACACAAGTCCTAAAAGTAGATAAAGAGAACCCAGTTAAACAAATGAGACAAAAATATTATACTTGGTCATTTAGTTATTATGGAAAATGATCCAATATTGCACATTAGTCAGTGGCAAAAGTATGTGAACCTTTGCTTTCAGTATCTGGTCTGACCCCCCTGTGCAGCAATAACTGGAACTAAACGTTTCCTGTAACTGTTGATCAGTCCTGCACACTGGCTTGGAGGAATTTAGCCCATTCCTCCATACAGAACAGCTCCAGCTCTGGGATGTTGGTGGGTTTCCTCACATTAACTGCTCGTTTCAGGTCCTTCCACAACATTTTGATTGGAGTAAGGTCAGGAATTTGACTTGGCCATTCCAAAACATTAACTTTATACTTCTTTAACCATTCTTAGGTAGAACAGCTTGTGTGCTTAGGGTCGTTGTCTTGCTGCATGACCCACCTTCTCTTGAGATTCAGTTCATGGACAGATGTCCTGACATTTTCCTTTAGAATTCTCTGATTTAATTCAGAATTCATTGTTCCATCAATGATGGCAAGCCGTCCTGGCCCAGATGCAGCGAAACAGGCCCAAACCATGATACTACCACCACCATGTTTCATAGATGGGATAAGGTTCTTATGCTTAAATGCAGTGTTTTTCTTTCTGCAAACATAACGCTTTTCTTTTAAACCAAAAAGTTCTATTTTGGTCTCACCTGTCCACAAAACATTCTTTCAATAGCCTTCTGGATTGTCCACGTGATCTTTAGCAAACTGCAGAGGAGCAGCAATGTTTTTTTTGGAGAGCAGTGGCTTTCTCCTCGCAACCCTGCCATGCACACCATTGTTGTTCAGTGTTCTTCTGATGGTGGACTTATGAACATTAACATTAGCCAATGTGAGAGAGTCCTTCAGTTGCTTAGAAGTTACCCTGGGGTCCTTTGTGACCTCACCAACTATTACACACCTTGCTCTTGGAGTGATCTTTGTTGGTCAACCACTCCTGGGGAGGGTAACAATGGTCTTGAATTTCCTCCATTTGTACACAATCTGTCTGACTGTGGATTGGTGGAGGCCAAACTCTTTAGAGATGGTTTTGTAACCTTTTCCAGCCTGATGAGCATCAACATTTCTTTTTTTGAGGTCCTCAGAAATCTCCTTTGTTCGTGCCATTTGTGGATAAACTGAAGCTCCTCTGCTTATATTTACTCCTCAAAGGCTCAGCTTTTCGTGGATACTGTTTTGTACCAAATCATTATTATAATCACCTGTTATTATCTGTTTGAAATCACATCATGCATTATTTTATTTATTTTTTTACCTCATTACTAGCCCTTAATTGTCCCAATGTTTTTCGAATGTGTTATAGGCCTGAAATACAGGAATTGATGTTTAGCAACAAAATAATAAAGCTGATCAGAAAAAAAACGGAAATATCTTAGGTTTTGTCAGCTAAGAACAGGTAACTGAGGCTAAAATTCACACAGGCTCACCAAAATTGGACAATAGAAGATTGATTAAGAGCCATTCCATTAAATGTGTGCCATTTCCATCCCTGGGACATTACACGTATATTTCATTAATATAATTAACTGCAAACATTTTTTATTAAGCAAGGGGCCCTGCACAGTGATGCAATGGCAAATTTAAGGTATATAATTTAAATCATTATTTTAAAAAATTCTGAATACTACCCTGAAAATTAGATTTGTTGGCTGTGCCGGGTCTATAACATTACACTTTACAATGAAATACAATGATTAATTAATGATTAATTGTTATTTTGCATTGCTGTGTCACTCAATATCCCATCTATGCCTTAAATAAATTCCAGAACTCAAAGATAATAACAAAAAGAAAGCATAGATGGTTTAAAATTGATGAAATGGATAAAATTGGTTTATAAAAATAACCTCAGGGCAGTTTGAGGTTACAATTGGTAGTCTAGTGCTGGTGAGTGAAATTGTTATATTTCGCAATGATCTTGATGAAAGATCAACTCACAATTCAAAATTAATATTGAAAAAGTCCTAAGGCTACAGTCCAATAGCCTGGCCTAGGAACACCATTGGTAATGGAGCTGATAAGGTGTGAGCAGTGTGGGAACATTATTATATAAGTATACTGATTATTGTGTTGTGGTTCCTCTGTTCTAAAGAGAGTCATTGTGTTGTATCACATCCTCAAACACCTGCAGTCACTCTCAGCCGCAGCAGTGCAGTCTCTGTATAATCTAACTGAGGGAGGTTTTTGTACGGCTCTGTAACACTGTGTGAACCAGCTGCCACTGACAGAATGATAACTCTGACAGTAATAATCTGCTGTATCTTCTGACTGGACTCCTGTGATGGTCAGAGTGAAGTCAGATCCAGATCCACTACCACTGAAACGAGCTGGAATACCAGACTGAAGCTGATTTGCAAGTTTAATCAGGAGTTTTGGAGCTGCTCCAGGTTTCTGCTGATACCAGTGTAAGTAGTGACCATTTGAGTTGTAAAGCACTGCAGGATTTGTTTTACAGGTGATGGTGACTGTTGCCCCTGGAAGAGCAGATGTTACTGCAGTCTGAGTCACTGTGATTTGACCTCTGGACTCTGAAAGCATGAGGAACAGATTATTTTACTATAACATTAAAGGATCCAATAACAAAGGGAACAACTATATTGGATGTCATAGGTGTGTTTGGACAAACCTATATAGAGATAAAATGTATAAGAGTGTCTCACCTTGTGTCCAGAGGATCAGAATAGAGATGAAGACAGGAATCAGGTTCATGGTAGCTGTGGGTGAAGTCGCTGTAGCAGCAGCTCTCAGTCATCAAGTGTTAAACCCACAGTGCTATAAACACTCCCAGAGCACTGAAGCATGTGATGCCAATGCAAAGTGTTCTCTCAGTATAGAAACTACTAAATACTCCCAACTAATGCAATGCAGTGTGTGTGTGTGTGTGTGTGTGTGTGTGTGTGTGTGTGTGTGGTCATGTTTATATTACATTGTGGGAAACAAATGTATTATAAGAGAAAGACAGATCTGACATTTTTGACATTGTGGGACATTGTGATTTTGCTGGTCTCCACCAGGAAAACTATTTTTTACAGAAACTGCAATTATTTGAATTGTAGGCTACAGAGGTTAAGGTTAAGGTTAGGTGTAGTATTAATTAGCTACAGTAATTATTATGTCGGTGGGATTTTGTGTGTGTGTGTGTGTGTGTGTTCGTTCTCTATTATGTGACAGCGGTTTTTGTACAGTAGCTTCATAGGAATATAAAATGCATTCGGAAAGTCTTTCGCTCTTTTCACATTTTGTTAGTTTGTGGCCTTCGGCTAAAATAAAAAACTAAATTCAAGTGCCCCACCAATCATTCTGCAGTCAATGCACCGTAAATGACAAAGTGAAAACAGAATTTTAGACATTATTGCTGATTTATTGAAAAGGAAAAGCTAAAAAATTGCATTGACATAAATATTCAGATGCTTTACTCAGTATTTGAAGCATCTTTGGCAGTGAGTACAGCCTCCATTCTTCTTGGGTATGATGTTACTGTCATGCAACAGTCAGGAAGCAGGTGTAGGAGTCAAATGCAAGCTTAATGTATACTCAGGGTTGTAGGATACAGGCAGGGTTGGTAACAGGAAGGCAGTCCGATAACCAGAGCGAACAGAGCAAAAACATGATCCAAATGAGCAATCCGTAATCCAGGCCAAAATGGTCAAAACCAGAAGCAACCAAAAATGTTCAGAACGTTGAGATTTGCACCACATGGGAAATACAAGACTTCGCAATGAGACAACAGAACAGCACAGTTTAAATAGGCGAAAAGGAGCCGGGAATAAGAACTCAGGCAAGAGCAACCTCTGTGGGCGACGCGGGGGAACAGCAGCCTCAGATTAGCCCCTCCCTGACGGGCGGCTTCCGACGCTCAAAAATATATATCCTCTGATTGGACCCAACATCTCTCCTCAGGGCCATAACCTTCCCAGTCACCCGGGTAGTACATGCGGCGACCTCTGTGTCTAGAGTCCAATAGAGCACGAACACAGTAAGCCAGGGAGCCATCCACGTCCAAGGGAGGGGGTGCCGCTGCTGATCCCGGGTCCACATGAGAAGAGGAAGAGGCAGGCTTCAGTAATGATACATGAAAAGTGGGAGCTATGCGATACAAAGGGGGGAGTTCTAGACGAAAAGATACTGGTGTCCCCAAGTCCCCAAGCTGTAGCTGGGGTTGCAGTCACCGTCGACGATTGGGCTGAAAGGTGTATCTGCGGACGGCCCGTTGCAGGCGGACATGAGCCTGCTCCCATGTTTGTTTGTTTTTCTATTTATATAGCGCTTTTTACAATGGAACATTGTTTCAAAACAACTTTACAAGTTTAGATTATCTCCTAATTTCTACGTCCAATCCCAAATTGAGCAAGCCTAGGGCATAAGCTTCTGTTTACTCCGCCTAAACCAATCGTCCACAGCAGGGACGGACGAGGGTTCACCAGACCAGAGGAACAGGGGAAGTTGGGAGCCTAGAACACACTGGAAAGGAGTGAGACCTGTGGCAGAACTGGTCAAGAAGTTCTGGGTATATTCTGCCAACAGTGGAAAACGTGCCCAATCCCCCTTTGATTGGCTACAGTTTGATCTCAGGAACCTACCAATTTCTTGATTAAGGCGCTCGACATGACTGTTCGACTTGGGATGGTAAACTGAAGTAAGGCTGACATTAATATTAAGCATATTCAAAAAGGCTCTCCATACATGAGACGTAAATTGAGGACCTCTATCCAAGACTATGTCCTCCGGCAAACCGTAATAGCAAAAGACAAAGTGAAACAAGGCCTCGGTGGTCTCTAACGTGGAAGGTAGTTTAGCGAGAGGTAGGAGTTTACAATCCTTCGAAAATCTATCAATTATTACCAAAATAACTGTATTACCCTGGCACGGAGGTAGATTGGTAATAAAGTTGATGCACATATGGGACCACGGTCTCTCTGGCATAGGTAGAGGCTCTAACAGCCCAGCCGGATACTGCCTAGGAGACTTTCTCTGTGCACCGATGGTGCACTCATTGACAAAGTTGGTGACATCACTGTTAAGCCAAGGTCACCAGAACCTGTTGGAGACCAATTGACATGGGAGCCGAAGTGAATCTCTTTTTTAAGGATTCAAAGGCCTGTGAGGCCGCATCAGTCCAAGTGAGCTTTTTACAATTACCCCGGAGAAGCGTTGTGAGAGGGGCGGCTACCTGACTAAACCCTCTGATAAAGCATCGGTAGAAGTTGGCAAACCCTAGAAACCTCTGCAGTTCCTTCACTGTCTGAGGTTGTGGCCACGCTACTACTGCCTGGAGCTTATCTAAGTCCATAGAAACCCCCTGGGAGTCTATAACATACCCGAGAAAAGACACTTGGGCTGGTGAAAGATGCATTTCTCCCCATTGACATACAACTGATTGTCCAACAAGCGTTTAAGGACCAAATGGACATGGTGCCTGTGGTCCTCCAAGGAACTAGAATAAATCAAGGTATCATCAATATAAACGATCACACACCGATCTAGAAGGTCCCGAAAAATCTTGTTAACAAAAGCTTGAAAAACCGAGGGCACATTAGTCAGGACAAAGGGCATGACGCAGTACTCGTAGTGTCCCCTAGTGGTCATGAACGCCGTCTTCCAATCATCCCCCTCTTTGATACGGATTAAATTGTAAGCACTTCTAAGGTCCAACTTAATAAAAATAGTGGCGTGGCGTAACTGTTCGAGAGCCATGGGAACCAAAGAGAGAGGGCAAGGGTATTTAATCGTAATGGCGTTGAGACCCCGGTAGTCAATACAGTGACGTAGTCCCCCCCTTTTTTCTCAACAAAGAAGAAGAGGTGGAAGGACGAATGAAGCCATTCTTTAAGGCTTCATCAATGTATTCGTCCAAGGCCTGGCTCTCCGGAGGAGATAAAGGATACATACAGCTACAGTTGGGCAAAAAAGTATTTAGTCAGTCAGTGATTGTGCAAGTTCTCCTACTTAGAAAGATGAGAGTGATCTGTAAATTTTCATCATAGGTACACTTCAACTATGAGAGACAAAATGAGAAAAACAACAATCCAGGAAATCTCACTGTAGGATTTTTAAAGAATTTAATTGTAAATTATTGTGGAAAATAAGCATTTGGTCAATAAATTTGGTGCAACTTAATACTTTGTAACATAACCTTTGTTGGCAATGACAGAGGTGAAACGTTTCCTGTAAGTCTTCACCAGGTTGGCACACACTGTAGCTGGTATTTTGGCCCATTCCTCCATGCAGATCTCCTCTAGAGCAGTGATGTTTTGGGGCAACATGGACTTTCAACTCCCTCCACACATTTTCTATGGGGTTGAGGTCTGGAGACTGGCTAGGCCACTCCAGGACCTTGAAATGCTTTTTACGGAGCCACTCCTTTGTTTTCCCAAGCAGCGTGTTCGGGATCATTGTCATGCTGGAAGACCCAGCCACGTTCCATCTTCAATGCTCTCACTGATGGAAGGAGGTTTTGGCTTCAAATCTCATGATACATGGCCAACATTAATTTTCCCTTAACACGGATCAGTCGTCCTGTCCCCTTTGCATAAAAACAGCTCCAAAGCATGATGTTTCCACCCCCATGCTTCACAGTAAGTATGGTGGTCTTGGGATTCAACTCAGCATTCAAACATGACGAGTTGAGTTTTTACCAAAAAAGTTCTATTTTGGTTTCATCTGACTACATGATATTCTCCCAATCCTCTTCTGGATCATCCATATGCCCCTCTGGCAAACTTCAGACGAGCCTGGACATGTACTGGCTTAAGCAGGGGTACACGCCTGGCACTGCAGGATCTGAGTCCCTCTCGTCGTAGTGTGTTACTGATGGTAGCCTTTGTTACTTTGGTCCCAGCTCTGTGCATGTCATTCATCAGGTCCCTCCGTGTAGTTCTGGGATTTTTGCTCACCGTTCTCATGATCATTTTGACCCCACAGGACGAGATCTTGCGTGGGGCCCCAGATCAAAGGAGATTATCAGTGGTCTTGTATGTCTTCAATTTTCTTACAATTGCTCCCACAGTTGATTTATTCACACCACCCTGCTTGCCTATTGTATATTCACTCTTCCCAGCCTGCTGCAGGTCTACAATCTTTGTCCTGGTGTACTTTGACAGCTCTTTGGTCTTGCCCATGGTTGAGTTTGGAGTCTGACTGTTTGAGGCTGGAGTGGAGTGGAGGACAGAAGAGTTTCCTGAAGAAGAAGTTACAGTTCAGTGAGAGTCAAAAATCTTGCTTGTTTGTGGGTGACCAAATATTTATTTTCCACCATGATATACAATTAAATTCTTTAAAAATCGTACAATGTGATTTACTGGATTTTTTTTCTCATTTTGTCTCTCATAGTTGAAGTCTCTCATTTTTCTAAGTAGGAGAACTTGCAAAATCAGTGGCTGACTAAATACTTTTTTGCCCCACTGTATATACACACACACACACACACACACACACACACACACACACACACACACACACACACACACACACACACATTGCAGTAAAACCTATTGAACTTTTGTCTTTTTATTCTATCTAAAGTGTGTTGATTGATGTTAATTGGCCTTACACAAACTCTTCTTTCTTCTCAGGTTTTTGCTCCACTCAGAGATGGATAGTTTTTGCATTAGTAAACAATACATTAATGTTTCTTTTAGCTGCTTACAATATCAAAGTGCCCAGAGTTCGACTCCTGGTTATGCCTTCTGATTAAACAGGATTTCTCAAAGGCTTAACTGGGGTAAAGCAGGTAGGGCAGGCTGGATGAAGGGATCACCCCACAACACTGCAGGAGTCATCCCTACCCAACCCTTTGTTGGGCTTGTTTCTTTTTTCTGGGTTAAATCTTGAATAAAAAGAAAGTTCAGACTGAACTGCCATGTGATATTATCTATCTTCCTCAAAAACTATATCAATGTTAACACATTGCTGTGTTAATCGTACCATTTTCATTGTTTTATATGTTGAAGTTGTACGTAATTTTGAGGATTCAAAAACAAAAGAAAGGAGAGATGGGAGTCAAGCGTTATATTAATTAATATCCAGTTTGGGTGAGGCAGATTTTAGGTTTGGTAGTCGAGTCCTGGGGAGTAAAATCATATATTGCTTTGGTTTTAATCAAAGTTCATCTCATAATTCTATTTGAATATGGTATTAAAAAAGACCTGGGGCTACAGCCCAATAGCCTGACATAAGAACACCATTGGTAATGGAGGAGATACGGTGTGAGTAGTGTGGCAACAATGCTATATGAGTTTTTGAATTAATGTGTTGTGGTTCCTCTTCTCACATAATGTAATTTTGTTGTATCACATCCTCCAACACCTGCAGTCACTCTCAGCTGCAGCAGTGCAGTCTCTGTATAATCTGACTGAGGAAGGTTTTTGTACGGCTCTGTAACACTGTGTGAACCAGCTGCCACTGATATCATGAAAACTCTGACAGTAGTAATCTCCTGAATCTTCTGGTTGGACTCCTTTGATGGTCAGAGTGAAGTCAGATCCAGATCCACTACCACTGAAACGAGCTGGAATACCTGACACTAACTCATTTGCACGTACAATCAGCAGTTTTGGAGCTGCTCCAGGTTTCTGTAAGTACCAGTACAGTGGTTGCTTACTCCAGCCTTGATAAACTGCTGGATTTGTTTTACAGGCGATGATGACTGTTTCTCCTGGAAGAGCAGATTTCACTGCAGGACTCATGGTCACTGTGACTTGACTTCTGGACTCTGAAAGCATGATGAATAGATTATTTTACTGTCACCCTAATAACCCTTAAAAACCCTAAAGCTAAGAGAATTAATATATAAGATATCATAGATGTGTTTGGATATACCTATAAAACATGAAAGAGTGTCTCACCTTGTGTCCAGAGGATCAGAATCGAGATGAAGACAGGAATCAGGATCATGGTGACTGTGGGTGAAGTCGCTGTAGCAGCAGCTCTCAGTCATCAA
The DNA here is from genome assembly GCA_025084515.1 of Ancistrus triradiatus. NCBI lineage: Eukaryota > Metazoa > Chordata > Actinopteri > Siluriformes > Loricariidae > Ancistrus > Ancistrus triradiatus. The sequence continues at coordinate 24,495 of JAJAGP010004712.1, forward strand.
GTGTTAAACTCACAGTGCTATAAACACTCCCAGAGCACTGAAGCATGTGATGGCAATGCAAAGTGTTTTCTCTGTATAGAAACTTTACCAAATTCCACCACTTTGATACTGCTACGCAATTATTGGGTAAACATTTCTCATAACAATTTAAAGATTGATTAAAAATTCACAGGATGGTTGTATTTCACAGGTGTAGCACTTTGTGCTGTGTACCACATTCCACTGGTGACAGATGCTCTCACAGACCATACTTACTTACCAATAAAGAAAGTTTTAAGTCATACATGACTGCAGCTAATGAAATGAAAATGATAGAGGAGTGGGGGCAGAAATATGAAGTGTGGGTGTGGGCATGTTTATAATACATCATGGGGACCAAATGTTCCCACAAGGATAGAAGAGCTGACATTTTTTTGCATGGTGGGGACATAATACATTTTATGATTAAGTAGAATAGCTACATCTCAAACAACAGACTTTGATATCAACCTGTATGCCATGACGTTAATAACACTATTAATAAGACATCCATTATAGTGGTCATATGAGGATTGTTGACATTCTGTGTTTGTTTATGCATTTTCATCATATTGTATATTCAACAAAGTCCACAGCTGGCTTTAAGAAAATGAACCAGAAGAACCTGACAAATCTCATATATACACAGTTATTTACTTTAATCAAGCTGAATTAACAGTATAATTATTATAAACAGTTAATGAACTGCAGTGTTCATTTACTAAACCCACCTCAAAGAAAGAGGAAGGCTGTGGAATGTTTTTGGAAATCTGTGGTTAGATTTAATTGGAAATTATAACATGCTATATTAAAGATTTATTCTTTGGTGACGTTTTAGGAATGTTTAGGAATAAACACCTGAGCACAGAGTCAAATTTCATCCCATAACCAGGAAATTAATTTGGCCAGGACAATTTGGAAAGGTGATCCAACACATTTGATTAATAAGTAAATCTGATTAGTAGTTTCATTTCAGATTGGTAGTAGAGTTATTTTTTCATGTGCTGTAGCCTGATGGTCCTTCCACATGATGCCATTAAGATTCCCACTTAAGAAATCAGAACGTAGACACCCCACAGTCCGCCCCTACAGGCAACATATATCCTTATTCTGCTCCCATCCTTTCAGAGCACTAGCGATGTCTGCAGGTACCACCATAGGGCACTGTGCACTACAACTACACTGCCCAGAAACCAGGGTGTAGTCTGGTGTTGTTACCATATTTAAGGTTAACGTTCATTCTTCACTTTCTTATACACTTAATCCTGAACAGGGTTGTGGGAGAGCCAGTGCCTAGCTGGCAGCATATGGCGCAAAGCAGGAACAAACCTAGACAGAGTGCCATTCCATTGCAGGGCACATACTCTCACACACTCATACTCTAGGGGCACACCAATTAAACTAACATACATGTCGTTGGAATGTGGGTGGAAACCGGATTAAACCCACAAGGACACGGGGAGGACATGCAGACTCCACACAGAAAGGACCCAAATCAGTCCACCTGGAGATGGAACCCAGGACCTTCTCGCTGTGATGCGACAATGCTATCTACCGAGTCCCCCAGAAACTGTCATATTTTGTTTAAAGAAAGCAGGAATCATAAGTAATTTGTGGGTTCAGAAATGATTCCATCCTTGGTTTGGTGATCCTCTTGACCATTGATGAGGAATTTGATGTAAACATGAAACCCATCCTATCTTGTATCAGCAATTCAGGCTGCTGCTGGTGATGTAATGGTGTGGGGGATATTTTCTTGGCACACTTGGGGCCCTTATCATCAGAGCAACGGTGGCTTCTGGAGGCTCCACCGAAAGGCAGCAGAGATGCTCTGTGCAGTCTAAGAAGGCTGTCCAGTGAACTACACAACCCAGCAGTCACTGCACAGTTACATGACTGTCACTTAGCCTTGATGAGCTGATGGATTATTTAAACCAGTCCAGACACATGGTCAGTAACAGAGAATTGATTGTAAGTTCTAAAGAAGGGTGAAATTCCACTGAAGCAAGATAATTAAAAGTAAATATAATTCAAGCCATTTAGCTGCAGGAAGTGAGAGGATTGCATAGGGGATTTTTTTGGGATAGGAAAGTAAGTCAGGGAGCCTCTGAAAAGTTGGTGAAGGAGATTTAAGTTCTGACCTATTTCTAGAACAGTATAAAATAGTCAGATTTCAGTTTAGGAGATTTGGGGAGTTACCACCTCAGCCTCTGTTGGGGACTGTTGTAAGTCATTTACAGTGGCACTTGAAAGTTTGTGAACCCTTTAGAATTTTCTATGTTTCTGCATATATGTGATCTAAAACATCATCACATTTTCACACAAATCCTAAAAGTAGATAAAGAGAACCCAGTTAAACAAATGAGACAAAAATATTATACTTGGTTATTTATTTATGGAGGAAAATGATCCAATATTACATATTAGTGAGTGGCAAAAGTATGTGCTTGAAAGGGTTCACAAACTTTCAAGAACCACTGTAGTTAGAGAAGCCATTTTGCATTCCCAGTCACCATTTTGTGCTGAGCCCTTTGTTTGCCTGATTTTATTGTATTTCTTTTTAATCCTCTAGTACCCAATCTACTTGGAGTGCACTGGCTCCCTCTCATCCCAGTAGACTGGTGATGATGAGGTAGTTTACATGCCTTGGAATCCTGAGCTCCCAGGATTCAATCACACAAACAATCACACAAGCACACTCTCCCAGTCAATCATATGAACCTCTGCTTTGTTTAGATTATAATACATATACACCTTTAATTATAAAATATAAGCTGATTTCACCTTTAGCACCCCCAGTGCATGAAATCAGTATTGCTCTGCGTCTGGATCCTGGTGGTGGAATAGGAGATTCGCATCATGGATATGCAGTCAACAAATCTGCAGCAACTGCGTGATGCTATCATGGACCAAAATGTTTCCAGGATGTTGTTGAATCTCTGCCATGAAGAATTAAGGCAGTTCTGAAGGCAAAATGGGATCCAACCTGGTACTACCAAGTATACCTAATAATAAGATCAACTCGCTGTGTGAATTTGATACAGAAAAAGTCAGAGGGCTACAGTCCAATAGCCTGGCCTAGGAACACCATTGGTAATGGAGCTGATATGGTGTGAGCAGTATGGGAACACTACTGTGTGAGTTATTGAATTATTGTGTTGTGGTTCCTCTCTTCTAAAGCGAGTCATTGTGTTGTGTCACATCTGCAACCACCTGCAGTCGCTCTCAGCTGCAGCAGTGCAGTCTCTGTATAATCTGACTGAGGGAGGTTTTTGTATGGCTCTGTAACACTGTGTGAACCATATGCCACTGATATCATGATAACTTAGACAGTAATAATCTGCTGTATCTTCTTGCTGGACTCCTGTGATGGTCAGAGTGAAGTCAGATCCAGATCCACTACCACTGAAACGAGCTGGAATACCAGACTGAAGCTGATTTGCAAATTTAATCAGGAGTTTTGTAGCTGCTCCATTTTTCTGCTGATACCAATGTAAGCAATGACCATATGATGAGTGGTAATACACTGCTGGATTTGTTTTACAGGTGATGGTGACTGTTGCTCCTGGAAAAGCAGATGTTACTGCAGGAGTCTGAGTCACTGTGACTTGACCTCTGGACTCTGAAAGCATGAGGAATAGATAATTTTACTGCAGCATTAAAAGATCCAGTAACTAAGAGCTGGAATATTGGATGTCACTGGTGTGTTTGACGAAACCTATGTAATGAAAAATGTGAAAGAGTGTCTCACCTTGTGTCCAGAGGATCAGAATTGAGATGAAGACAGGAATCAGGTTCATGGTAGATGTGGGTGAAGTCGCTGTAGCAGCAGCTCTCAGTCATCAAGTGTTAAACTCACAGTGCTATAAACACTCCCAGAGCACTGAAGCATGTGATGCCAATGCAAAGTGTTTTCTCTGTATAGAAACTTTACCAAATTCTCCCAAATCGTACTAACTCTGATACTGCTGCACAATTTCAGCACGATTTTTAATTCTTAAACCCTAAACCTTTCTTGTAATAATTTAAAGCTTGGTTAAAAATTCACATGAGGTGTAGCACTCACCAACCACTTTTTAGATACGCCTGTTCAAGTGATCATTAACTCAAGTAACTAATCAACCAATCACAGGGCAGCAACTCATTGCCTTCAGGTATGTAGATGTGGTCAAGATGAACTGCTGAAATTAAAACCGACCCTAAGAATGGGGAAGAAAGATCATTTAAGTGAGATTGAACGTGACACGGTTGTTGGTGCTAGACGGACTGGTCTGAGTATTTCAATCAGAAAAGTTCAACTGCTGATCGACTGGGATTTTCACTCATAACCATCTCTAGGATTTACAAAGAATGGTCAGAAAAATAGAAAATATCCAGTGAGCGTCAGTTCTCTGGGTGAAAATGCTTTGTTGATGCCAGAGGTCTGAGGAGAATGGAGAGACTGGTTTGAGATGAAACAAAGGCAACAGTAACTCAAATGACCACTTGTTACAACTGAGGTATGCAGAAGAGCATGTCTGAATGCACTACAAATCAAAGCTTGAATCTGATGGGCTACTGCATCAGAAGACAACAATATGTGCCACTGCTGTAAGCTAAGAACAAGCAACAGAGGCTACAATTTGATTAGACAATTAATTAGACAATAGCAGATAGAGGGGAAAATGTTGCCTTGTCTAAAGAGACCTGATTTCTGCTACATAATTCGGATGGTAGATTCAGAATTTGGTGTAAATATGAAAGCATGGATCCATCCTATCGTATATCAATATTTCAGGCTGCAGCTGGTGGTGTAATGTTGTGGGGGATACATTTTTGGCACACTTTGGGCCCCTTAATACCAAGTGAACACTGTTTAAAAGCCACAGCCTACCTGAGTATTGTTGCTGACTGTGTCTATACCTTTATGACCACACTGTTGTGGTTTCTTGAGCATCACAATAAGTTCACTTTACTCAAATTAACTCCACAGTCACCCAATTCCAACTCAATAGATCACCTTTGGGATGTGATGGAACGGAAAATTGGCATCATTAATGTGCAGCCAACAAATCTGCAGCAACTGAGTGAGGCTACCATGTCAGTATGGACCAAAATCTCTGAGGAATGTTCCCTGCAACTTGTTGAATCTATGCCATGAAGATTTAAGGCAGTTCTGAAAGAAAAAGGGGGAGCAATCTGTTACGATCAAGTGTACCTAATAAATTGGCCGGTGTGTGTACACCGCAGTGCTTCATTAACATTTTAATTGTTTGTTGCTGTTAAATGTAAATTCCAGAACTCAAAGACAATAACAAAAAGAAAGCATAAGTGAGTTAGAGTGCTTAAAATCGTTAAAAACTAAACCTCGGGACAGTTTGAGGTTACAATAGATAGTCTAGTCCTGGTGAGTGAAATCAAGGTTATGTTTTGCAATGGTCTTGATCAAAATTCCCATCATAATGCATATTTGATGTTGAAAAACTCCCTACAGCTACAGTCCAATAGCCTGGCCTAGGAACACCATTGGTAATGAAGCTGATATGGTGTGAGCAGTGTGGCAACGTTGCTTTATGAGTTATTGAATTATTGTGTTGTGGTTCCTCTGTTCTAAAGAGAGTCATTGTGTTGTGTCATATCCTCCAACACCTGCAGTCACTCTCAGCTGCAGCAGTGCAGTCTCTGTATAATCTGACTGAGGGAGGTTTTTGTACGGCTCTGTAACACTGTGTGAACCAGCTGCCACTGACAGAATGATAACTCTGACAGTAGTAATCTGCTGTATCTTCTGACTGGACTCCTGTGATGGTCAGAGTGAAGTCAGATCCAGATCCACTACCACTGAAACGAGCTGGAATACCTGACAGAAGCTGATTTGTATATTTAATCAGGAGTTTTGGAGCTGCTCCAGGTTTCTGCTGATACCAGAATAAGCGGTGACCATATGATGAGTGGTAAGACACTGCAGGATTTGTTTTACAGGTGATGGTGACTGTTGCTCCTGGAAGAGCAGATGTTACTGCAGGAGTCTGAGTCACTGTGACTTGACCTCTGGACTCTGAAAGCATGAGGAATAGATAATTTTACTGTAGCATTAAAAGATCCAGTAACTAAGAGCTGGAATATTGGATGTCACTTGTGTGTTTGACGAAACCTATGTAATGAAAAATGTGAAAGAGTGTCTCACCTTGTGTCCAGAGGATCAGAACCGAGATAAAGACAGGAATCAGGTTCATGGTAGATGTGGGTGAAGTCGCTGGAACAGCAGCTCTCAGTCATCAAGTGTTAAACTCACAGTGCTATAAACACTCCCAGAGCACTGAAGCATGTGATGCCAATGCAAAGTGTTCTCTCTGTATAGAAACTTTACCAAATTCCTCCAACTCATACTAAGTCTGATACTGCTGCAAAATTATGGGGTAAATATTTAATCTGTGCTTAAACCCTAAACCTTTCTCATAACAACTTAATGTACTGTATACTAACCTCCACTGGTGACAGATGCTCTCATGGAACGTACTTTCTTACTAATAAATAAATATTTAAGTCATACATGACCACAGTTAAGCAAATGCACATGATAGAAGAAAGGCAGCAGAAGCATGAAGTGTGTACGTGTGTGTGTGTGTGTGTGTGTGTGTGTGTGTGTGTGTGTGTGTGTGTGTGTGTGTGTGTGTGTGTGTGTGTGTGTGGTTTCCCCAACTGCTAATTGTTAACTTTATAGGAGCACCTTTACAATGACCACATCAACTTGCCTTTTTATTATTCTGTTGGTGCTCCAGTCAACTGAAGATCTCATATTTGCTGGAGGCTTCAAACTCACTTTGAAAACTAAGTGCCTTTTTATATTCAAATTCATTTACTAAAATCCATTAAAAGTTTTAGAAGAAAATTATATTAATAATGTGTCAGTTTTGCAGTTTTTCTTTCTCTTAAGTCTGTTGAAAGAGCCAGAACAAGATCTAATCTTCAGACTGTAACACTCTCTTTAAAATGCAATAATAAGAGTTTCTGTCTACATCTCGTTTAATGACACATTAAATTATATATATATATATATATATATATATATATATATATATGTATACATATAGTGCCTTGCAAAAATATTCGGCCCCCTTGAACTTTTTAACCTTTTGCCACATTTCAGGCTTTAAACATAAAGATATGAAATTGTAATTTTTTGTGAAGAATCAACAACAAATGGGACACAATCGTGAAGTGGAACAAAATTTATTGGATATTTTAAACTTTTTTTAGAAATAAAAAACTGAAAGGTGGGGCGTGCAAAATTATTCGGCCCCTTTACTTTCAGTGCAGCAAACTCACTCCAGAAGTTCAGTGAGGATCTCTGAATGATCCAATGTTGACCTAAATGACTGATGATGATAAATAGAATCCACCTGTGTGTAATCAAGTCTCCGTATAAATGCACATGCTCTGTATGGTCTCAGAGTTCTGTTTAAAGTGCAGAGAGCATCATGAAGACCAAGGAACACACCAGGCAGGTCCAAGATACTGTTGTGGAGAAGTTTAAAGCCATATTTGGATACAAAAAAATTTCCCAAGCTTTAAACATCTCAAGGAGCACTGTGCAAGCGATCATATTGAAATCAGACCACTGCAAATTTACCAAGACCCGGCCTCCCTCTAAACTTTCAGCTCAAACAAAGAAAAGACTGATCAGAGATGCAGCCAAGAGGCCCATGAACACTCTGGATGAACTGCAGAGATCTACAGCTGAGGTGGGAGACTCTGTCCATAGGACAACAATCAGTCGTACACTGCACAAATCTGGACTTTATGGAAGAGTGGCAAGAAGAAAGCCATTTCTCAAAGATATCCATAAAAAGTTTGCCACAAGCCACCTGGGAGACACACCAAACATGTGGAAGAAGGTGCTCTGGTCAGATGAACTTTTTGGCCACAATACAAAACGTTATGTCTGGTGTAAAAGCAACACAGCTCATCACCCTGAACGCACCATCCCCAGTGGCAAACATGGTGGTGGCAGCATCATGGTTTGGGCCTGCTTTTCTTCAGCAGGGACAGGGAAGATGGTTAAAATTGATGGGAAGATGGATGGAGCCAAATACAGGACCATTCTGGAAGAAAACCTGTTGGAGTCTGCAAAAGACCTGAGACTGGGACGGAGATTTATCTTCCAACAAGACAATGATCCAAAACATAAAACAAAATCTACAATGGAGTGGTTCACAGATAAACGTATCCAGGTGTTAGAATGGCCAAGTCAAAGTCCAGACCTGAATCCAATCGAGAATCTGTGGAAAGAGCTGAAAACTGCTGTTCACAAACGCTCTCCATCCAACCTCACTGAGCTCCAGCTGTTTTGCAAGGAAGAATGGGCAAAAATTTAATTCTCTCGATGTGCAAAACTGATAGAGACATACCCCAAGCGACTTGCAGCTGTAATCGCAGCAAAAGGTGGCGCTACAACGTATTAACGCAAGGGGGCCGAATAATTTTGCACGCCCCACCTTTCAGTTTTTTATTTCTAAAAAACGTTTAAAATATCCAATAACTTTTGTTCTGCTTCATGATTGTGTCCCACTTGTTGTTGATTCTTCACAAAAAATTACAATTTCATATCTTTATGTTTAAAGCCTGAAATGTGGCAAAAGGTTGAAAAGTTCAAGGGGGCTGAATACTTTTGCAAGGCACTGTATATATTATGGCAATGCAAACTGGTGTACCTATTTGATCTGTGGCCTCAAATCTGTTTTTTTTATTATTATATTCAGAATAAGCTAGAAGTTAACATTACTATGAATGAGCAAATGTAAATGCAGTGGTGGACAGTAACAAAGTAAATGTAATTTGCTACTATATTTAAGTAGTTTTATTGTGTAACATTATTTTACTGAAGTATTTCCACTTTGGCTGACTTTTTACTTCAGCTCCACTACATTGCAATTTTTAGTTCAATGGATTATGTAAACTCTCATTCCTTTTGGCTTATATGTAAATAAAAACGTAACACATAAAAATGAAAGAAGCGAGTATCAAGCGCACCAGGTAGAGCACAGACTTTGCTTTGAAATTGTTTTGACCTGTTGGACTAATTAATGACGTTCTGTTAAAAGACCGGTGCACCAATAGTGACTCTAGGGTCATTTCACCTAAAACTAGTTGATTAAGAATAAGTGTCTTGTAACAAAAATGATAACAGAACATTAGAGCCATAATAAATCATCCTACTTTTACTTTTGATAATTAAACACATTTGAAGACAAATACTGTTGTACTTTTACTCAAGTGGAGCTCTAAATGGAGAACTTCTAATTTTTCTTGGGTAATATTTTACCTTGGGTATCTCTACTTTAACTCAACTACATGGTTTGTGTATTTTGTCCACCACTCTGTAAACGACAGCAGAGTTTCTTCTAAAAATAATATTACTGTTACTATTTTATGGAAGTAACCTTATTGTATAAAGTTTTTTACCTGCAAAAGATCAATTTGAGAGACTTAATTCATCAATCTCAACACATTTTAATTTTACTCCTGCATTAAGTGCATAAAGTTACTGGACATTTAGTTTAGAATATGGAGAGAATATGGAGGTTGGATGTAGAGTGTTTTTGTAAAGTTTAACTATTTACTTCCAGAGTTGTGTTAACTTCTTTGTGTTCACTAACCAGCACTGCTTTTAACCAGCATTCTATTTTTTCAAAAAACTGCATAATGTACAGAAAAGCAACTAAACTCAGGTCATACAGTTGCAGTGAGTTTAGATCTGTTTCTGCTGATAAAGTGACTTCAGTATGTTCTCCTGAAGGTTCCAGACACTTCTGTGCATGTGAAAGAGTTGATGAACAGTGTGTAGTCACAGACTGGTTTGGGGAAACACACACCAGCTGCTGAATACAATTACTGCAATATTGTTGTGTTTTGTATTAAGGGTATATGATTTTATCATTGTACAGAAAAGAATGACATATTCACTCAGCCAGTGATAACAGATTCTAAGAGTAAACTAAATATTATGCATTTGTTGGCTTTTTGTGTGTCATTGTTCATATATGAAATGCAGTTCAACATACATGCTGTACAATAAGACAAAACAGTACTGCAGAAATATCAGTCCAACTAACTGAGCATAAACAGCTCTTAGTAAAACACCTTTTCTGCTTATATGGCCCCTAACCTTCTCGTCTCTTCTACAGGCTCTACAGTGAAGCCCTCCGTCTCTCTGCTCCCTCCCTCCTCTCTGCAGCTCTCTGAGGGATCGGCCTCAGTTCTCTGTCTGCTCTCAAACTACTCTCCACAGGGGGCGACAGTGAGCTGGAGCGTGGATGGTACCGAGGTGAATGAGGAGATCCTGACCAGCACAGAGGAACCGAAGAATGACCTGTACAGCTGCAGCAGCACCCTAACCCTCAGCAAAGCATCCTTGGAAAAGGCCGAGGGGTTCAAATGTACGGTTTCCCATGAAGGCTCCACTCAGGAGAGCTCATTCCAAAAGAGCCATTGTGCAGCCTACTGAAGTTCAAATGTACGCTTTAAAACACACTTAACACTCAGAGAGCTTGCCTGTCATGTTGTAGCAATGCTGAAATAAAGCCTAAATGTGCATTGTTGTTTGATAGTGAACAGTTATTGGCAGTGTGTGTTGTTGCTGTGCTTGAGTGAGTTGGACTAAAGAAGGATGAACATCTGGTGAAAGTGTTGATTTATTCTGGTACTGTTAATGCAAATCCAGATTTCAGCAAAAACTGCTCTCTGTTCAAACTGCTGATTTATTTGTGTAAAGGGTTTTGCTTCTTAGTTTAGTGATGATACTTTCCAAAGTGGCTACGGGTCACTGTTACAGTACCATGGGGCGATTCCCTTGTCCCTTGACAACAGGCACAGCCCCATCATGCCTTTAAGAAATCCGACGTAGCCAGAAGACACCACCAGGACTCAAACGTAGACCACTTTGATATTATAAGCTTACAGTGAACTTTTTAGAATTTTCAATATTTCTGCATAAATATGACCTAAAACATCATCAGATTTTCACACAAATTCTAAAAGTAGATAAAGAGAACCCAGTTAAACAAATGAGACAAAAATATTATAATTGGTCATTTATTTATTGAGGAAAAGTATCCAATATTACATATTAGTGAGTGGCTAAAGTATGTGAACCTTTGCTTTCAGTATCTGGTGTGACCCCACTGTGCAGCAATAACTTTAACTAAACATTTGCTGTAACTGTTGATCAGTCCTGCACACCGGCTTGGAGGAATTTTAGCCCATTCCTCCATACAGAACAGCTTCAGCTCTGGGATGTTGGTGGGTTTCTTCACATTAACTTCTCACTTCAGGTCCTTCCCCAACATTTTGATTGGATTAAGGTCAGGACTTTGACTTGGCCATTCCAAAACATGAACTTTATTCTTCTTTAACCATTCTTTGGTAGAACGACTTGTGTGCTTAGGGTCGTTGTCTTGCTGCATGACCCACCTTCTCTTGAGATTCAGTTCATGGGCAGATGACCTGACATTTTCCTTTAGATTTTTTTCTCTGATAGAATTTAGAATACATTGTTTCCATCAAGATGGCAAGTCGTCCTGTCCCAGATGCAGCAAAACAGGCCTAAACCATGATACTACCACCACCCATGTTTACAGATGGGATAAAGTTCTTATGCTGGAATGCAGTGTTTTCCTTTCTCCAAACATAACACTTTTCTTTTAAACCAAAAAGTTCTATTTTGGTCTCATCCGTCCACATAACATTCTTCCAATAGCCTTCTGGCTTGTCCACGTGATCTTTAGCAAACTGCAGATGAGCAGCAATGTTCTTTTTGGAGAGCAGTGACTTTCTCATTGCAGCCCTGCCATGCACACCATTGTTGTTCAGTGTTCTTCTGATGGTGGACTCATGAACATTTACATTAGCCAATGTGAGAGAGGCCTTCAGTTGCTTAGAAGTTACCCTGGGGTCCTTTGTGACCTCGCCAACTATTACAAGCCTTGCTCTTGGGGTGATCTTTATTGGTCGACCACTCCTGCAGAGGGTAACAAGGGTCTTGAATTTGCTCCATTTGTACACAATCTGTCTGACTGTGGATTGATGGATTCCAAACTCTTTAGAGATGGTTTTGTAACCTTTTCCAGCCTGATGCGCATCAACAACTCTTTTTTTGAGGTCCTCAGAAATCTCCTTCGTTCGTGCCATGATACACTTCCACAAACATGTGGTGTGAAGAGCAGACTTTGATAGATCCTTGTTCTTTAAATAAAACAGGGTGCCCACTCACACCTGATTATCATCCCATTGATTGAAAACACCTGACTCTAATTTCACCTTCAAATTAACTGCTACTCCTAGAGGTTCAGACTTTGATAGATCCCTGTTCTTTAAATAAAACAGGGTGCCCACTCACACCAAATTGTCATCCCATTGATTGAAAACACCTGACTCTAATTTCACCTTCAAATTAACTGCTACTCCTAGAGGTTCACATACTTTTGCCACTCACTAATATGTAATATTGGATCATTTTCCTCAATAAATAAATGACCATAATGTTTTAGCTCATATTTGTGCAGAAATAAAGAAAATTCTAAAGGGTTCACAAACTTTCAAGTAATAACTGTATAAAAAAACTGCACTCACACAGGATCTTTGCCAGTTTAAATAAAAGGTTCACCAGCTAGTTAACAATAAATGTGGTAAGGCCACAAGACCACACCCTGGGATCTGAGCGATGTAGTTGTAGTGCACGATGCCCTCTGGTGGTATCTGCAGACATCGCTAGCACTCTGAAAAGATGAGAGCCGAATAAGGATGCGTGTTGCCTCTGGGGGTGGACTGTGGGGTGACTACATTCTGATTTGTTGAGTGAGAATCTCAATGGCATCATATGGAAGGACCATCAGGCTACAGCACATGAAAAATGGACTCTGTTACCAATCTGAAATGAAACTACCAATCAGATTTACTTGGATCACCATTCCCAGTCTTCCTGGCTCACTTCATTCAATGGTTATAGGGTGAAATTTTACTCTGTGCTCAGGTGTTTATTCCTAAACATTCCTAAAAGGTCACCAAAGATCAAATTTTTTAATATCCATATTATAATTTCCAATTAAATCTAACCACAGAAACCAAAACATTTTACAGCCTTCCTCTTTCTTTGAGGTGGGTTTAGTAAATGAACACTGCAGCTCATTAAATGTTTATAATAATGATAATGTTAATTAAGCTTGATTAAAGTAAATAACTGTGTATATATGACAGCCTATGGCAAAATCTGTTTTGCGTTGCGCTGATTCCCGTCTTATGGTGCTAGAGGGCAGCGTCCACTCATATCTCGGCCTGGGTACACATGGGGCAATCGCTCATGCTCCAGCCCTTATTTAGTGTTGATTGATTAGCGACTCTTGCTGGCTCTTATATGTAAGAGCAGCCTGAGCTCAGAAGGTGTTGCATCACTGAACAATCCTGAGACCTCACCAGTGTCACGTGCTTTGTATCACGGTGTTTATGTTGAGAAAAGCAGGTAGCTGGCAGTTTGTATCCCGAGGTGATCGCTAGGGTTCAGTTTTTGAATAGTGTAGGGCAAGTTCTGGCTATCTTACCCAAGTGCCGTCCATGTGGCCTCGCATCGCTCGCTGCGGCGACACGCCTCCCGACTTCTCCCTCACTCTCTCATAGCTGTATGGGCTTTAAGTCACCCCTTCTTAACGCAATCGCGGGATGCAGCGCTCTCCACGCAATTAAGCTTGGAAAGGGCGCTGTGCTGTCTGTTAATCCGCGTCCACATCACGCTCTGTTAGCCGTAGGAGTTCCCATGACACGCCTTTGCGGCGCTCCGCTCAGGTACCGATGCAGCATTTGCGCAGCAGAGCTACACCATAAGTGCAGCTTAGCCTGAGTGCTCTGAGCGCTTCGGGTTACGTTTTGTTCTATTTTTTGCTTCATTTTTTACTCAGTGGTTGAGTGGCACATTTGGTTCACACAACGGTAACTAATGCTTCCAGCCAGGGTTCGATACTCAGTCACTGCTTTTGTTGTCTTATTAATTTTCTTTCATTTATTTACATTTTGGTTCACCATTTCCATCTGGAGCTTTTGTTTTCACGGTTTGCCCGGTTTTTATTATGGCAAACCATAACAGATTAATTTTCTTAAAGCCAACTTTAGACTTTGTTGACCCTCACAATGTTTGAGATGATACCAACGTGACAATGAACACACAATATGATGAAAATTCAGAGACAAACACAGAATGTTAACAAACCTCATATGTCCATGCCAAAGTATGTCTTATTAATAGTGTTATTAACATTATGGCATACAGTTTAATATCAAAGTTGTAGCTATTCTACTTAATCATAAAATATATTTGCACGACGCTACAATTTGCACTCAGTGCTGTATTTTGCACTTCCGGTAGATGCTAACTGCATTTGTTAATTTATTGAAATGCAACAACTGATTGAAAAATTAAGCTTCTCTACATCTGTGAATTGTATTAATAGAAACGTACTCATAAACATTTCAATGATTTTTCTATCATCAGATGCAAATCTGCAAATCTTAATTTCTTGTAAAAATTATTCTCTGTATCCAGTTAATTTTAATGCACTTAATTGCACTCACTAATGCAACGTTCCGTGATCTTTACTGACATATTTAAGATCTCTCTATTTTTGGTTCTAGCGTTGTTGGATTATTATTTTAATTGTATACTGCCATTCATGCTATTCAGAAGTGTCCATCTACATGTATACATTGCAGTGTTAATGTTACCATTTTCATTGTTTTGTACTCAAAGACAATTTACATTTACATTTACAGCATTTAGCAGACGCCCTTATCCAGAGCGACTTACAATTGGTACAGTCTTACAATCCAAGCAATTGTGGGTTAAGGGTCTTGCTCAAGGACCCAACAGTGGCAGCTTGGCAGAGGTGGGATTTGAACCCTGGACCTTCACAGTCCCAAGAAACACTACATTGGCAGCGGTGGGACAATGACAAGAAAGGAAGCAGAGACGGGTGAAGGAATAAGTTAAATGGTTTAAAATCCAGTTTAGACATGGCAGTTTGATGTTACCTTTGGAAGTCTAGCCCTGATGAGTGAAATCGTAGCTACAATGGTCTTGATAAAAGTGTTGATGGTCTTGATGCAAATTTGGTATTAGAACGACTAAGACTTGGGGCTACAGCCTGACAGACAGGGCCTTAGCTCACCATTGGTAATGTAGCTGATATGATGTGTGCCATGTGGCAGATTTTATTTTGTAAGTTGTGAGATGTGTTGTGGTTCCTCTCTGCTGTGTCACATCTGCAAACACATCACCTGCAGTCACTCTCAGCTGCAGCAGTGCAGTCTCTGTATAATCTGACTGAGGGAGGTTTTTGTATGACTCTGTAACACTGTGTGAACCAGCTGCCACTGACAGAATGATAACTCTGACAGTAGTAATCTGCTGTATCTTCTGGCTGGACTCCTGTGATGGTCAGAGTGAAGTCAGATCCAGATCCACTACCACTGAAACGAGCTGGAATACCTGATAGAAGCTGATTAGCAAGTTTAATCAAGAGTTTTGGAGCTTCTCCATGTTTCTGCTGATACCAGTGTAAGCGGTGACCATATGACGAGTCGTAATACACTGCTGGATTTGTTTTACAGGTGATGGTGACTGTTGCTCCTGGAAAAGCAGATGTTACTGCAGGAATCTGAGTCACTGTGACTTGACCTCTGGACTCTGAAAGCATGAGGAATAGATTATTTTACTGTAGCATTAAAAGTCCCAATAACTAAAATAATTACTATAGAATAAGTTATAGGTGTGTTTCTACAAACCGATATAGACATAAAACATGACAGAGTGACTCACCTTGTGCCCAGAGGATCAGAATCGAGATGAAGACAGGAATCAGGTTCATGGTAGCTGTGGGTGAAGTCGCTGTTGCAGCAGTTCTCAGTCATCAAGTGTTAAACTCACAGTGCTATAAACACTCCCAGAGCACTGAAGCATGTGATGCCAATGCAAAGTGTTCTCTCTGTATAGAAACTTTACCAAATTCCCCCAAATCGTACTAACTCTGATACTGCTGCAGAACTGTGGCATGGTTTTTGATTCTGTGATTAAACCCTAAACTTTTCTTGTACCAATTTAATGTGCTGTATATTACACTGCACTGGTGACAGATGCTCTCATGGAACATACTAATTAAGAAATATTTAAGTCATACATGACCACACTTAAGTAAATGCACCAGGAGCGTGAAGTGTGTGTGTGTGTGTGTGTGTGTGTGTGTGTGTGTGAGAGAGAGAATACAGTGGCTTTAAATGAATATACAAAGCATTTGGAAAGTGTTACGACGGCTGAGGATGCGGTTTCTGTTTCCGCCCGGACCGCTATTAGGGAGCACACCACACATGGAGCGGGAGAGCTGCCTTCGGAGGAGCGTTGGAGAGAAAGTTAACGGACTCAAATAGTTGGTTAATATGCGTTCATGAATACAAGTGAGTTGACTGTTCGTTCAGTAGGTTACGTAAGTAAGAACTGTTTATTAGACGGAGTGAAGTAACTTTCAGTAATCTCTATACGTTCGGTAATCACTGTTATACTAATTAGCGTTAATTGCTGATTCCGTGGGCAGTTTATCTTCGTTCACCTTGGTGTAGCTCATCCTGTTAGTGGAAGTCAGATGTGTGGTTGTTGTAGGAACGTATGTAACATGTACAAACGTATTGTTATTTCTCTCTTTATTGTAGACCATATCAGACCATCACATCACCTTTGCTATATCGACATTCAAGGACTGTAACAGGATAATTGCTGAATTTCCATGGATGCTCTGCTGATTCTAAGTAACCAAAGTTTATCTCACACTGACTACTGAGTTTTCCTGGGCTCTAACAGGCCTTCCCAGGTTGATGCCTAAAAAGAACCAAGTAGTACGTCACTAGAAGACAGGACAAGTAATCCCTCTGTCACAGAAAGTCTTTAGACCCTTTCACTTTTTGCACTTGATACTTCTTAATAATGACAAAGTGAAAACAGAATTTTACATATTGTTGCAAATATACTGAAAAATAAAAAGCTAAAATACTGCATTGACAGAAGTATTCGAACCCTTTAGCACCTCCTTTGGCAGCGATTACAGCCTTCAGCCTCTAGCTAAGTGTCAGCTATGTTACTGGTAGCTATTAGGACATATAGCCAAGTTGCTCATAAAACAATGTTCCTCCAAGAAATCCTGGAAAAGATTTACATATTTCTCCATCTATAGTGGATAATATCATTAAACAATTTAAGGAATCTGGAGGAAGTTCAGTCTGTAACGGGCAAGAGCACAAGCCTAAACTGAAGAGATGAGATCTCTGATCCCTCAGGCGGCACTGCGTCAAGAAGCAACATTCATCTATAGCTGATAGAACCACATGGGAAAGGGATTACTTTATCAAACCTTTATCAAGCACTACAATACAGAGTTACATTCACAGATGCCGCTTAAAACATTACTCTGTAAAAAAGAAGCCTTATGTTAACCATGTCCAGAAGGGTCTGCTCGGCCCAATCGCGCATCCGCCAGCCCTGATCTGGCGCGTTGTGCTCTAAATGACTGACACCTGTTGTTGGGGCACCTGTTATCCCACACAGGTTGTCGTATCCTCGTTCCACAAGGACCCTGTGCGTGCTTCAGGTGACACTCAGCTTTAAGGGTAGCTGACGGTTCGTAGACCGTCAGTAATGTACAGTTTAGAGACTGGAGGTAAGATATGGCGTAGTAAGGTAGGGAGGGCCAGGTTCCTCCACCTGCTTACCTGGTCGCCTGCACACAGTCTCCTTCCTGCCCTTCAGTGGCTTTCGGCTCCCTGTCATGGTGTTGAGCCCCTCGCGCTTTCCCTCGCCGCTCCGGTCCTCCGCTCCATTCTCTCCCCTCGGAGCAATCGGGGGATTGGAACTTCACTGTCTTTTCGCTCTGTCGAGGAACATAGTGCTACTTATCAATACTTGTTTCTGCGTTTCGCGGTGCCCATGGCGGGCAATTCTGGCGAACGCCTCCTCATCGCGTCCGTGTTCCGCTCCGGTAGTCTTTACGGCTGTGATTCTTAGTGCGTGTCCAACTTCTGTGCTCATTTCACGCTGCACGGACTGTCCGGAGAACCGTTACTCGCCTCGCGCTGCCTCTGGGATTAGGGGAATTTACAGATGCTTAAGTCACCGCACGTTTCGCTTGTTTTCAGAGCTGCCCTGTGCGCATGCGCTGTCCGACAGCAAGCATTCGCTTCGTGTTTTAAATAGAAGTATTTTTCTCCTTCTTTTCCCTTGCACTCTTGCAAAGCCTTAGAGCGCTAATGCAGGGCTTTGCCTTTTTTTGAGACAGTTAAAGTAACCCTGTTATTAATAAGGGTTTTCCTTTGTTTGCTCCCGTTATCCTACGGCTCTTTCGTCCGCTGTTCATCTGCCCCTCATTCTCACTTCTCTGTGTCAGGGGCTGTGGCGCGTTCAGATTACATTCTCCCCTGACACAAGAGATCGAGTGTTTGAGGCTCAGGTCTTGCATTGAAAGCAGACCTGTGGCCTCACTTTTGAATTTGGGTAGTTATTCATTCATTTTGGTTCACTAATTCCATCTGGAGCTAACTGCGATTGGGTCCTAAAACCCATTATTTATTTGTTTATTCTGTTTTTATGGCTCGCCATCTTTCTGGGGATGGCGAACAATAACATCTAGGATGGACCATCACACAGTGGAAACATGTATTGTAGTCAGACAAATCAATATTCCAGATCTTTTTTGGAAGAAATGGATGCCATGTGCTCCAGACCAAAGACGAATAGGACCATCCAGACTGTTATCAGCAACAAGTCCAAAATCCAGGTTCTGTCATGGTATGGGGTTGGGTCAGTGCCCTGGACAAAGGTCATTTTCTCTTCTGTGATGCAGCATTAATGCAGAAAAGTACACTGACATTTTAGAGCAACATAAGCTACCTTCAAGACAACATCTTTTCCAGGGATTTCCAGGGAATGCAAAACAAGCCAAATCAGAAAAAGCTAGGACTGAAATATGTAAATCCCTTCCAGTCTTTCTTTGAGGAGCATTGCTTTTAAATATTTCACTAATTTTCCTACACATTTGTTGATAAACTGGAGATCCTCTGCCCATCTTTACTCCTCAAAGACTCAGCTTTTCGTGGATACTGTTTTTGTACCAACTCATGATTATAATCACCTGTTGACATCACCTGTTTGAAATCACATCATGTATTACCTCATACCACATTACTAGCCCTAAATTGTCAAAATGTTTTAGGAATGTGTTACAGGCTTGAAATACAGGAATGGATGTTTATTAACAAATTAATAACGCTGATCAGAAAAAAAAACGGAAATGTATTGGGTTCATACTGTTTGCAATGAAATAAAAGTCAAAGTAAATGTAAGGAACACTGCATATATTTAATTATTTGCATTTTCCATACTGTCCCAACTTTTTCTGATTTGGGCTGTACATGTGTGAACGCACAGAAGGGAAGGGAGGTGTCATATTTTTTTAAGTAACACATATGAAGGTGTTTTACTCATTGAGATGGAGATAGTAAATGTGTTTGTATAACTGTAGACTCTGAGTGCAGACTTGATTCTGGGATCTAAGGGTTACTAAGCATGCTCACTACCATTGCACAGCACATGAGAGAGCATTTATTTTTCTGTAGCGATGGCGACTTAATCTTTAGCTTTTCCAAATCTGCTTTTCCAGCTTGTCAGGATTTTGGAAATGCCTTGTTGATACCAGAGGTCAGAAGAGAATGGCCAGACTTATTTGAGCTGATAGAAAGGCAACAATAACTCAAATAATAACTCATTAAATCTAAGGTACACTATGCAGGAGAGCATCTCTGAATGCACAGGTCAAGTCAAGTCAGATTTATTTATATAGCGCTTTTTACAATGGAGCATTGTCTCAAAGCAACTTTACAAGTTTAGATTATCTCCTAATAACTACGTCCAATCCCAAATTGAGCAAGCCTAGGGCGACAGTGGCAAGGAAAAACTCCCTAGTTCTAGGAAGAAACCTTGGGAGGACCAAGACTCAAAAAGGGACCCAA
>JAJAGP010004713.1:0-44553 GCA_025084515.1 Ancistrus triradiatus
TAGAGATGGTTTTGTAACCTTTTCCAGCCTGATGAGCATCAACAACTCTTTTTCTGAGGTCCTCAGAAATCTCCTTTGTTCGTGCCATGATACACTTCCACAAACATGTGCTGTGAAGAGCAGACTTTGGTAGATCCCTGTTCTTAGTTCTTCACTGGAACTAAGGGACTGAGCTTAACTTCTGAAAAATAACCTCACACCATAACCCTCAAAAAAAAAAACACACACACACACACTCTACACTTGGCACAGTGCAGTCAGACAAGTACCGGTCTTCTGGCACCTGCCAAACCAAGTCTCATCCTTCAGATTGCCAGACGGACAAGTGTGACTCCAGAGTCACTCCAGAGTCCAGTGGCGTGTGCTGTACACAAATGCATCTGACGCTTTGCATGGCGCTTGGTGATGTAAGGCTTGGATGCAGCTGCTTGGCCATGGAAACCCATTCCATGAAGCTCTCTACGCACAGTTCTTGAGCTAATCTCAAGGCCACATGAAGTTTAGAGGTCTGTAGTGATTGACTCTGCAGAAAGTCGGTGACCTCTGCACACTATGATCCTCAGCATCCTCTGACCGTTCCCAATCGATTCCACTCTGTTATAATACCACTGACAGTTGACTGTGGAATATTTAGTAGCGAAGGAAATTTCATGACTGGACTTGTTACACAGGTGGCATCCTATGACGGTACATTGCTGGAATTCACTGATCTACAGGGATTTTCATGGCCAGCCAAAATTTTTGAAAAAGAGAAAATATCCAGTGAGCAGCAGTTCTCTGGGTGAAAAAGTTTTGTTAATGCCAGATATCAGAGGAGGATGACCAGACTGGTTTGAGCTGATATAAAGGTAACAGTAACTCAAATAATGACTTGTTACAACCGAGGTTTGCAGAAAAAGCATCTCTAAATGCACATGTTGAATCTGGAAGCTGATGGGCTACTGCAGCAGAAGAACACGACAGATGCCACTCCTGTCAGCTAAGAACAGGCAACCGAGATAATTTCAACTTATATGAATCAATTGCTCAGTTCAACCTGCCACTTTGATACAATTGTTAAACAATAGCCTTGTGTCCCTTTTCAAAATGTATGTTGGTTTGCTGGCTCTTTTAGGCATAACTGAGCATTTATCAATTTTGTGCAAAATTTTAACTGATGACAGAAGAACATCTTTACATTTCACTACAAAGGCCCATCCATGTGCTATTAAAATATTACGTTTTTTTAAATATATGATCTATGTGCAGTCTGGCAGGCATGGAGTAATGATGGAAACACATCATGATTCTTTGCAGAAGATAAACTCTAGAAAATGTTTCATTAAATTCCTGTATTTGTTCCTGGACTGTTTAGAAGAAACCTCCAAGAGGTGTGTTCACCTGTTGTGAACTGCTCATGGAAGAATCACTGTGCACTTTTAGTTATACTCACTATTAAAGCTGCAGTTTCCAAAAACCACGATGTACTTGCAATGCTGCCAGACACCATGACTAGCCTGTAACAGTTATTTAGCATGAAAGCTGTCAAGCCTAATTTGATAATACCTTAAAACATGAAAAGCGTGAAAAAATACCCCAACCACACACTGTGACACAAACTCACTGCAATAAATGTACATTGTCATTACTATATTAGCGATCTGTAATATTTAAAGTGACTCGAATGCAAACTAACTGTAAGCTAATATCTTTGAGAGAGCCAAATGAATGCTGATTTGATGTTTCTGCTTTGATGCAGAAGAAGATTCACCCAGTTTCTTCTCTTTACTAACGTGCTGTGATGATAATATTTCACTGGCAAATGAGTGCAGTGTGACTTCAGTGTGCTCGGTGCTGATGAAGGCAGACAGGCAGGCTGTGCTTTTGCTTCATTTCCCTTTTCTCTCTTAGAATCAGGTTTTATGCCACAGAAACAATCTTGTCATCCTACCAATCTCGATCCTTGTAGCTCTATGGGAACAAGTATTCTTCAGCTTTTTATGTCACCTCTACATTATTAAATGTGGTCTAGACAGGCTCTAAAATTTCAAATAGGCAATTTTCTTCCTGTAGTTGTATTAACACTTTGGTTTTTTTTTCACTTTATCTTTCTTTCTGTGTCTTCCTAATACTAACTTGGATATCTGTACGCATGTGGAAAAGCTGTTCTGTAAAAGAGTCTTATATTTTGGTAGGTCTGTAATTGATTAACTAATATGAAAGATTTATTACAGCTTTCCTTTTTTTAATGATAAAAGGCTACATAAACAGATATGCATCGTTCATACAGGCACTGTCTCCTCAATGCTAAACATGTGCAGACAATGAGACTTTGCAAGTCCGTTTTAATTCAGGATGCCACATCCATTACATGGGGATTGCCCTGAAACAGATGTGATCAAAACTAGTCTGGTGGTGTAAAAAAAGAAATAAATATTATTCTGTTTGTTGTGTCAATCCAGTATTTTAAGTGCTTGGTGTATTGGTGTAGCATTTATCATTTACATGTGAGGGGCAGTTTTGGACAATTCATTTTAGGTCATATTTTTTCCTGCCCTAATACAGTGGGGCCAAAAAGTATTTAGTCAGCCACTGATTGTGCAAGTTCTCCTACTTAAAAAGATGAGAGAGGTCTGTAATTTTCATCGTAGGTACACTTCAACTATGAGAGACAAAATGAGAAACAAAAATCCAGGAAATCACATTGTAGGATTTTTTAAATATTTAATGGTAAATCTTGGTGGAAAATAAGTATTTGGTCAATAAATTTGATCTAACTCAGTACTCAAAAAAAGCAAGATTTCTGGCTCTCACAGACCTGTAACTTCTTCTTTAAGAAGCTCTTCTGTCCTCCACTCGTTACCTGTATTAATGGCACCTGTTTGACCTCGTTATCTGTATAAAAGACACCTGTCCACAGCCTCAAACAGTCAGACTCCAAACTCAAGACCAAAGAGCTGTCGAAGGACACCAGGAAGAAAACTGTAGACCTGCAGCAGCTGGGAAGAGTGAATCTACAATAGGGCAAGCAGGTTGTTGTGAATAAATCAACTGTGAAAGCACTTTGTAGAAAATGGAGAACCATACAAGACCCTTGAGAAGATCTCCCTCCGATCTGGGGCTCCACACGATCTCATCTTGTGGGGTCAAAATGATCATGAACGGGAGCAAAAATCCCAGAACTACAACGGAGACCTGATAATGACTCTGCAGAGAGCTGTTACCAAAGTACAAAGGCTACCATCAGGAACACACTACCGGAAGAGGGACTCAGATCCTGCAGTGCCAGGCGTGTTCCCCTGCTTAAACAGTACATGTCCCAGGCCCTCTGAAGTTTGCCAGAGAGCATAGGGATGATCCTGAAGAGGATTGTGATATATCATGTGGTCAGATGAAAAAACAAAAATATAACTTTTTGGTAAAAATTCGCTGGAGGAAAAAGAATGCTGAGTCGCATCCCAAGAACACCATACCTACTGTGAAGCACGGGGGTGGAAACATCATGCTTTGGGGCTGTTTTTCTGCAGAGGGGACAGGACGACTGATCCGTGTTAAGGGAAAAATTAACTGGGCCATGTATCGTGAGATTTTAAGCCAAAACCTCCTTCCATCAGTGAGAGCATTGAAGATGGAACGTGGCTGGATCTTCCAGCATGACAGTGATCCCAAACACACCACTCGGGCCAGTCTCCAGACCTCAGCCCCATAGAAAATGTGTGGAGGGAGTTGAAAGACCGTGTTGCCCCAAAACATCACTGCTCTAGAGGAGATCTGAATGGAGGAATGGGCCAAAATACCAGCTACAGTGTGTGCCAACCTGGTGAAGACTTACAGGAAACGTTTGACTTCTGTCATTGTCAACAAAGCTATGTTACAAAGTATTGAGCTGGACCAAATTTATTGACAAAATACTTATTTTCCATCATAATTTACAATTAAATTCTTTAAAAATCCTACAATGTGATTTCCTGGATGTTTTTTCTCATTTAGTCTCTCATAGTTGAAGTGTAGCTATGATGAAAATTACAGACCTCTCTCCATTTTCTAAGTAGGAGAACTTGCACAATCAGTGGCTGACTAAATACTTTTTGGCCCCACTGTATATACCTTTATTAAATGAATGTGTTGGGTGAAGAACAGTTTGTTCCGAATGGTTTCTCTTTCATTACTTCTGCCTATGGTGGCATGATGTAGGTGATATTGGTGCTGCACAGGTCTGGAGACCTGTGTCTGGTCCTCATCTCATTTCTCCTATTACTGCTCCCTGTCTGATGTTGGCAAGTTCTTAATAGAATTGTGTGCGTTTCCTCTGGCCAATCTGGTTTTCTCCAACTTCCCAGAAAACAATCCAGAACTTTAGTGGGTGTGGTAAATTGATCCTAAATTGATCAGTGATGCAATTCTGTAACTCTATTCTGGAAAGGCATCATTGTCGCATTTATGGATGTCTGCTTATGCATTGATGGTGTCCAAGTGATTTCCCTATCACACAGGGTTTTCAGCGGGAACAAAACCAATTGGTGTCAGATAATAATAACCAAGGGCAAGGGACAGAGGCAGAGCAAGAAGATATGGAGTGACAGGTTCATGAGCTGGAGAGAAAAAGAGAGAAAAACACAGAGCAATTGGTGGCGAGTTAGAAAGACAGACAAATTTGCAAACTGATGAGACTCTTATGGTTGTTTACTTCTCTGTTTCACTGTGTTCTGGAGCCGTTAGTGATTTGAAGGTCTTATGCCAGCCTCGTAGACGATGATGCAAAATCATGCAGAGTAAAAGGCCACAGAGTTTTTCTCATTCTGTGGTGCTTCCCTTGAAAATAGTCTTTGTGTCCAGTGTGGTTTAACTGAATGCTGTTTCTTTTGTCTTGTAGGTCTTATGTGTAAAATGAATTGCTGTTGTACTTTAGGTGCCACCTTCTGGGTTTTGCACCATGTATACTGTCACCTTGTTTTCAGGCTAGCAAAACAAAAGTTCTGTTTGTGGTATAGTTGTAGAAAAGCCCCAGTCATGCATTTATTTACCCATGAATTTCTGGATAATTTATGTAAAACCAAGCTCAAATAAAAACCCTGGGAAATGGATGAGGCAGTGTAATATATTTTATTGGTAACTGCTGAAACATTACTGGGAAAGATCTGTTTTGAGGTAGGGATTCAAAATGAATAGCAAGGTGAAGCGACAGGAGGTAGAGCGTAGAGTGTGAATCATTTGTACAAAGCATGACTACTGCTCCTCTGTGCCCCCCCAACCTTTATCTGAAATACTACAGATGCTTCAGTGTGTTTTTAGACTGAGAAGACAAAATAAATTGTCAGTGCTTTGTGCACTAAATGGTGGTATGCATTTGTTCATGGAGCTGAGGTTAATGAACAAGCGGTCCCGTGGGATGCATCACCAATACACTTTCTTTTTCTTTCTCTTGCTCTCATGCACACTCACATTCTGTTATTTATCCCTTCCTATTCACTTTAAACATGTATATGCTGGCACAAAGT
Organism: Ancistrus triradiatus; assembly: GCA_025084515.1. Classification (NCBI taxonomy): domain Eukaryota; kingdom Metazoa; phylum Chordata; class Actinopteri; order Siluriformes; family Loricariidae; genus Ancistrus; species Ancistrus triradiatus. Next base: position 5,478 of record JAJAGP010004713.1, read on the forward strand.
AAAATCACTGTGATTGAGACATTTGGAAGAGCTCGTGCATGTCATTTTATATTATTATTATTATTATTATTATTATTATTATATCAGAAACACACTATATCCTACATGAGAAGAGTGTTCACCAAATGTACAAACCAAAAACAGGAATGGGATACTAATCAGCTAGGAAACATAATTGTGCCTTGTTTATGTTCCTCTGTACTCTTGCTTAAACATCCTTTGTTTTTCAGTGGCCTGCTTGTAGGTACTTTCTTGTCAGTCTGATCTCCATGTTTGTCAGGAAAAGGGATGCCCCTCCCATTCCCCCTTCCAAAACCCATTTAGGCTTACATTAGCTAATAGTCTCACTCATTTAGGCCGCTCCTTACCACAGATGCTGCTTTCACTATCAACAGCTTGGCACAGTTTGATATGTTGAGCTTTTTAAGCTCTAGCTCTACACTCCAAATCCATTAAGATTTCAAACATCCTAAGAGATACTCAGAGATTATTTAGTTCTTTCAATATGTCTTACTCGGGCTCTGATTTACTACTGTTTCAAATAAAGTCTATGAAGTAGTGTATGCAACAAACTGCATGTCTTAGTGCACTTGTGCACGTGCTTAAACTTGTATGAGTTGAGTCGCTGACTCGTTTCAGCCAAAACTCTATTCACAATTATTGATTCAGTCTCACAATAGCTCTCTCAGTGCAGATCTCCGCTGTGTTTCTTGTGCTTGTCTTTATTTTTACATCTACGGTACTGCATTCTTAGTGTAAATACAGTCGGGCAAAAAAGTATTTAGTCAGCCACTGATTGTGCAAGTTCTCCTACTTAGAAAGATGAGAGAGGTCTGTAATTTTCATCATAGCTACACTTTTCAACTATGAGAGACAAAATGAGAAAGAAAAAATCCAGGAAATCACATTGTAGGATTTTTAAAGAATTTAATTGTAAATCATGATGGAAAAATAAGTATTTTGGTCACCCACAACAAGGAAGATTTCTTCTGGCTCTCACAGACCTGTAACTACTTCTTTAAGAAGCTCTCTTCTGTCCTCCACTCGTTACCTGTATTAATGGCACCTGTTTTGACCTCGGTATCTGTATAAAAGACACCTGTCCACAGCCTCAAACAGTCAGACTCCAAACTCACCCATGCCAAGACCAAAGAGCTGTCGAAGGACACCAGGAACAAAATTGTAGATCTGCACCAGGCTGGGACAGAGTGATCTACAATAGGCAAGCAGGTTGGTGTGAATAACATCAAAACTGTGGGAGCAATTTGTAAGGAAGTGGAAGACATACAAGACCATTGAATATAATCTCCCTCGATCTGGGGCTCCACATCTCATCCCGTAGGGTCAAAATGATCATTGAGAACGGTGAGGCAAAATCCCAGAACTACACGGAGGGAATCTGATGAATGACCTTCAGAGAGCTGGGACCAAAGTAATAAAGGCTACCATCAGTAACACACTACGCCGAGAGGGACTCAGATCCTGCAGTGCCAGGCGTGTCCCCCTGCTTAAGCCAGTACATGTCCAGGCCCCATCTGAACGTTGCCAGAGCGCATATGGGATGTATGGATCCATAAGAGGATTGGGAGAATATCCATGTGGGTCAGTGATGAAACCAAAATAGGATGGGTACTTTTTGGTAAAAACTCAACTCGTCTTGTTTGGAGGAAGAAGAATGCTGGAGGGGGGGTGTTTGCATCCAAAGAACACCATACCTGGACTGTGAAGCACGGGGTTGGAAACATCATGCTTTGGGGCTGTTTTTCCTCAGAGGGGACAGGCACGAATGATCCGTGTTAAGGGAGAATGAACGGGGCCATGTATGGGTGAGATTTTAAGAAGCCAAAACCTCCTTCCATCAGTGAGAGCATTGAAGATGGAACGTGGCTGGGTCTTCCAGCATGACGATGATCCCAAACACACTGCTCGGGCAACGAAGGAGTGGCTCTGTAAAAAGCATTTTAAGGTCCTGGAGTGGCCTAGCCAGTCTCCAGACCTCAAGCCCATAGAAAATGTGTGGAGGGAGTTGAAAGTCCTTTTTGCCTCAAACATCACTGCTCTAGAGGAGATCTGCATGGAGGAATGGGTCAAAATACCAGCTACAGTGTGTGCCAACCTGGTGAAGACTTACAGGAAACGTTTGACCTCTGTCAATGCCAACAAAGGTTATGTTACAAAGTATTGAGTTGAACTTTTGTTATTGACCAAATACTTATTTTACACCATAATTTACAATTAAATTCATAAAAAATCCTACAATGTGATTTCCTGGATTTTTTAGAATTTTTCATAGTTGAAGTGTAGCTATGATGAAAATTACAGACCTCTCTCATCTTTCTAAGTAGGAGAACTTGCACAATCAGTGTCTAAATCACTTTTTACTAAATTACTTCTTTGCCCCACTGTAAGTCCTCATTGGTCGTAACTAGGTTAGAGATAACAGCCAAACAATCACAACCACTGCGCAGTATGAAACTCTCCCACGTGCGCAGCGCAACATCCGGGGTGCAGCCATCAGAGCAGATAGAGTACCAATAGAGTAAGTGTTTTGCTTTTCACTTTCAATATATTAATTCAGTAAATAAAAATAAGCTTTGTGTTAATGATTTTGCCCAAATGTAGGAATATAAATTTCTTAAGCATGTTTATAAGGTAAAAGGTACATATCCCCTTTGAAAATCAGGGAGCATCTGTACAATACAACTAAATGAATCCATATAATGCTTTATACAGTGTTGGTTTTCGGGGGTCTGGAACGGATTCGTTCAATTTCCATTATTCCTTATGGGAAAAATATGCGTTTTTGGACCTCGACGAACTTTTTGGAACGAATTAATGACGAGGTACCACTGTATAGGGGAATTTCAAAGTTTTGCTGAATCAAATGATAAAATATGTCACTGCAGTATCACACTGTTTGTTCATTAAACCGAAACCCCTTCCACTGCATAAATCTGCTTTGAAGCCCCAGACTCTCACTGAAGCTGGAGTGTGGGAGTCTGTGATACATATGTGCATGCATTAAAAAGACAATTGGACAAATGGTATTAAAGATGTCATTTTGAGCTACACCCAGACACACCCATTTATTGAGCAGTGCACTTTTTTTGTTTGTCCTGCCCTGGGGCACAGCTGTTATGACTGATTGAACTCTCAGAATGAATCAGGAACAAATCTGTCTTCTCAAACTTGATCAAATCAGCACCAGTAAGTCTTACAATTTATTTACAATACTTACAGTTTATAAAATAAGATGCCAAGATGTGTCATTATTTAAAACTCCTTCTGTTGGGCAACAAAATTAACTGCAGCTCTACTGGAGAGGTATAACAATCCCTATGCTATGGATAGCTAGAAAAATAAGTGATCATATGTGAGTGTAGGTGCGCCCCCTGCTTTAAACAGCACCGGCTGTCACTGATGTTTGAGTGTATGTACATAGATGGACAGTGACACCAGAAGGTCAAAGATCCATTTCACTGGTTTGTAATGCATTTGGAAACCACTACAGGCACATTTAATCCAAATGCAGCTAAATCACTGATTGTACATTGAGAAATGTACTCTTTAGCTGTACCAACATGGCAGATGAATTAAATAAAGTCGCTACTGGAAGTAATACAATCATATGACAAATGACGATTTCATTGTCACTCTTGTAATGAGAGAGATCAGATGTTCCAAAAAATATCTGGTCACTGGTGGTCACATAGTGTTCTCGTTCCATTACAGATGGCAAAGAGGGGCTGTGTGCAGCTAAAGGGCTGCACGTTTCCCTCTGGTGGGCAGAATTAGCCAATGAGCTGATGTTATGGCTTGTATACATTTTGCTCAAGCAACAAAGAGCCAAAAGAGCCAAACAAACATGTGCATTTTTCGGCATCTATGTGGTGTCCAGCCAAAGTGACAGGAATATTAATACAGTTTGTGTCTTTTTCAGCCACTATAGTTTTGAATGAGCTGAACTGGACGGCAGCACTAGATGAGGTGTTCAGAAAGAATAAGGAGGAGGACCCATCCCTCCTTTGGCAGGTTTTCGGCAGTGCTACTGGACTCGCCAGATACTTCCCAGGTGAGTGTGTGTGGGTTTATGTATTTAGGCCTTCAGAGGGCAGAAAGGTCCCCATGATGATAACATCATTTTTAAAGAAAAGTTTGTGTTTATTATTAATGCTTTTACCAACAGTACCAACAGCTTTGAGAATAAATATTAATAAATGTAAGTCATTTTGAATGGATGACTCCAAAACCTAATTATAACCCATTTCCATGACCATGCTTTTCAGCCTCCCCATGGATGGAGGCGTCCAATAAAATTGACCTGTATGATGTACGGAGGAGGCCATGGTGAGTATGCGTGTCTCTAAGATTTGAACAGACGTAGTTGCATTTGGTCATTCTATATCATCTCTAACTGTGTTACTGTGTATGCCTTTGTTTGGACATCACATGTAGGTACATTCAAGGAGCTGCTTCACCTAAGGACATGCTGATTTTGGTTGATGCGTGAGTGATCCTTTTCTGGTTACCTTCTGTTTTATAGAAGACATACAGCTGAGTCTGGTAACCCCCACCCCCCTTTCACACAGGCACAGTGTGACACAGCAGCTGGAAATAGTTCATTTCCAATGAAGGCTACTGAATTACAGTGACAGGAGGTAGAGAGAACATTAACAGTTTGAAGTGGGCAGGACCACTTTAAGTTTTACATAATGCAAAAAGAAGTGAAGAATTGTTTAACATTTAATGCACTCCTCTCTACCCTGACAAATGTCATTTGTTGTATTAGTATTAGCTAACCAAATTGTAGGGTCCTGCAAGCAAGGGCCTTTCTGTGTGGCTGGACTGGTTAGTACCAGACAGTACCTCAGATAACCACTCTTCATCTTCAACTTTTCAGTTGTGTCAAGCAGAAAGGCATCTCAAAATGCATAACATGTTGAACCTTGAGGCAGATGGGCTACAACAGTAGTCAGGTCCCACTTCTGTCGGTCAGAACAGAAAGGTCAGGCTGCAGTGGACACAGGCTCACCAAATCTGGACAAACTGGAAAAAACATAGCCTGGTTTGATGAATCTCGGTTTTTATTGAGGTACACGAATGGTAGGGTCAGAATTTGAAGCCAACAGCATAAATCCTTTCTCCAACAGTCCAAGTTGGTGTAGGTGGTGTAATGGTGTGGAGGATGTTTGTGGCACACTTTGGACCTGTTAATATTAATCAATCATCATCTGAATGCCACAGCCTGTTTGAGTATTGTTGCTGACCATTTGCATGCCTTCATGGCCACAATGTATCCATCTAATGGCTACTGCTAGTATGATAATACCCTATGTCACAAAGCAAACGTCATATCAATCTGGTTTCATGAACATGATGATGAGCTAATTATTCTTTAGTGGTCTTCCCAGTCACCGGATCTGAATCCAATCTAACGCCTTTGGGATCTGATGCCTTTGCATCACAGCTCAAGAGATTCTGCCCAAGACACTGAATTAGATTAAGGGGGCATTAAATTGGATGATTCAGTAAAGACAAAGATTTAGTAAAGACAACAGCATGCAAGTATATTAAAATGACTAATGAATTCATAATGAAAATTTGTTAATACCTTTAATAAAATATAAACTGACATGTGTTAAGTCGATAAGACTGTCAAAGTGTATTTGCCCTTGTTCTCTATAGGAGTGGTAGCGTATCTGGACTGACTCTTAAGCTGATCCGTACTTCTGTTACCAAGATGCTGGAAACTCTCTCTGATGATGATTATGTCAATGTAGTTGCTGTAAGTGTCTCTCTTTCTCTTTTTCTCCTTTGCTATGAATTGCTATTGTGTGTGTGTATGTGTGTACACACATGAACCAAACCAATATTGCTAAATATTAAGCTCTGAATGTTCCTAACAACAAAATACTGGTCAGAAAATTAGCAAAAACAGTGAGACTGCAAGCCTGCAACTTGTGCCACCATTTCCATTAGTGTTACACTGAAGGTATCATTGTTTAGAGTGGCAGTGCTTTCTGTAAAAAAAACAGGAAAGAATCTTATTCTGGCTACTGCACATGACACCACTACAACCACTACATTTCAACCAGTGACCAGTCTCCTCCTTATATAAAGTCTCTGATAACAGATAGGGCTGTACATCATCTGGCATTGCAAGTTTAAAGTAGGATTACATTTACATTTACAGCATTTAGCAGACGCCCTTATCCAGAGCGACTTACAATTGATATAATCTTACAATCCAAGCAGTTGTGGGTTAAGGGCCTTGCTCAAGGACCCAACAGTGGCAGCTTGGCAGAGGTGGGATTTGAACTCTGGACCTTGTGGTCCATAGTCCACTACCTCACCCACTAGGCTACCACAGTCCCTAAGTTCCACCTACTGGTGGCTTAGCGGGATAGAATTTCATTACTGGTAGGACATTTGTCACATATTAAGCTTGGCGAGGGCGAGAGGCGAGGTTAGACTGTAAATACCAAAAATGAGTTTAAAAGTGCTTTCTAGAGTTAATGGGAACAGCTGGTTTATGGATGTGATGAGTTATTGATCATTTTTATCAGTTTGCCTCCCCAAAATATCACTGGACAGGAGTAGTTTAAGGAGGACACTGGATTAGAGTCTAATATAGCAAAGCACCTTTTAAAATGGTTTGGTACGGGACTGTCCCGCGACCAGGATTAAGCGGATAAGAAAATGAATGAATGACTGAAATTATGGTTTTGGTTGCATTAGGTGTGAAGTTACATAGACTCAAAATATGGTTTAAAGATGTATAATTCAAAGCCCTAAAATGTAATAAAAAGAATGAATGTATGGGGGGGTGTTTAATTTGACTTCTCATTCCATTTGTGTGAAAAGTTTAATGCCATATTTCAAGCTGCGAGTCCAGTGAGTCAATGTTAGCTAATGAAATCATTCAGCGGTGTTGTAACTTTATGGCACTTTGCAGGCTGCCTTACATAACTGTGTGTGTGTGTGTGTGTGTGTGTGTGTGTGTGTGTGTGTGTGTGGGGCACACACAATCCATTGGTTCTTAAACACTCACTCTTTCTTGCTGGAATGCATATTCTATTGCTGACAGATTACCCATAATTCTTTTTAGGCCATACAACTGAGAAAGAATATTGAGACTGGTGTATACACTGCCTGGCCAAAAAAAAAAAAAGGTCTCACACACTTTTTTGTTGGACCACCTTTAGCTTTGATTACAGCACGCATTCGCAGTGGCATCATTTCCACAAGCTTCTACAATGTCACAACATTTATTTCTGTCCAGAGTTGCATTCATTTTTCCCCAAGATCTTGTTTTGATGATGGGAGATTTGGACCACTGCCAAAGTTTTCTCCAACACATCCCAAAGAGTCTCAATGGGGTTCAGGTCTGGACTCTGTGGTGGCCAATCCATGGGTGATAACGATGTCTCATGCTCCCCGAACCACTCTTTCACAATTTGAGCCTGCTGAATCCAGGCGTTGTCATCTTGGAATATGCCCATGTCATCAGGGAACAAAAAAATCCATTGATGGAAGTACCTGGTCATTCAGTATATTCAGGTATCAGCTGACCTCATTCTTTGGGCTCATAACTTTGCTGAACTCTGAGCTGATCGACTGCAGCAGCCCCAGATCATAGCTCCGCCCCCACAGGCTGGTACGATAGGCGCATCTCTTCTTACCCTGAACCCTGCCATGCACACCGTTGTTGTTCAGTGTTCTTTTGATGGTGGACTCATGAACATTAACATTAGCCAATGTGAGAGAGGCCTTCAGTTGCTTAGAAGGTACCCTGGGGTCCTTTGTGACCTCACCAACTATTACACGCCTTGTTCTTGGAGTGATCTTTGTTGGTCGGCCACTCCTGGGGAGGGTAACAATGGTCTTGAATTTCCTCCATTTGTACACAATCTGTCTGACTGTGGATTGGTGGAGACCAAACTCTTTAGAGATGGTTTTGTAACCTTTTCCAGCCTGATGAGCATCAACAACTCTTTTTCTGAGCTCCTCAGAAATCTCCTTTGTTCGTGACATGACACACTTCCACAAACGTGTGTTGTGAAGAGCAGACTTTGATAGATCCCTGTTCTTTAAATAAAACAGGGTGCCCCCTCACACCTGATTGGCATCCCATTGATTGAAAACACCTGACTCTAATTTCACCTTCAAATTAACTGCTAATCCTAGAGGGTCACATACTTTTTGGCCACTCACTAATATGTAATATTGGATTATTTTCCTCAATAACATAAATGAACCAAGTATAATATTTGTCTCATTTGTTTAACTGGGTTCTCTTTATCTACTTTTAGGACTTGGGTGAAAATCTGATGATGTTTTAGGCCATATTTATGCAGAAATATAGAAAATTCTAAAGGATTCACAACTTTCAAGCACCACTGTATATGAAATACAGATATACAGAAAGATTATACTGTGTGCTTTCTGGATGTTCTGTATAGAATGTTCTGTATTTCTGCATTACTAAGACTTAAAACAACATCAACTTTTCACACAAATCCTAAAAGCAGATAAAGAGAATCTAATTAATCCTCCATTTGTACACAGTCTGTCTGAATATGGATTGCTGGAGTCCAGCTCTTGAGAGATGGATTTGTAACCTTTTTCAACCAGATGAGCAGCAGCAACTCTTTTTTTTTTTTTTTCTGATGTCCTCAGAAATTTCTTTTTTTTTTTTAAGATACACTTCCACAAATATGTGCAGAGTGAAACACAATAAAGGGCGACACGGTGGTGCAGTGTTTAGCACCGTTGCCTCACAGCTCCCAGTTCCCCGGTTTGATCCCAACCCTGGGCTCCTCCCCTGTGCATGTCCTCCCTGTGTCTGCATGGGTTTCCACCGGGTGCTCCTCCGAAAGGCATGCTTGTTAGATTAATTAGAGTATCCCTTAGTGTGTGAATGTGTGTAGTGTGTGAGTGTATATGCCCCATGATGGATTGGCGCCCTGTCTAGGGCTGTTCCTTCCTTGCGCCGGCTAGGCACCGGCTCTCCCCGACCCTGACTAGGATCAAGTGGATAAGATAATGAATGAATGAATGAATGAAACACAGTAAAGCTGTGTTTACAGGCTGCCAACTCTCTCATTTCACCTTCAAATTAACTGCTAATCCTAAAGCTTCACATTCTGTTGGCATTCATGAAAGTAAGTAATATTGGATCATTTGCCTCAATAAATGAATGAAAGTGTATTTTGTCTCATTTGCTTAATTGAGTACTCTTTATGTACTTCATTTATTGGGTAGTGTTTATTCATGGTATCTACTATGTGTTTTTGTATTTGTGTGTATGTGTGTGTGTGTTTGTTGTCCAAAGGACAGAAAGAACTGATTTATTTTATTTTTTTTTTATCTTCATCGGTGTCTTCCCACAAGGAAATAGTTTTTTTTTTTCCTAAAAACTAACTCTTAAGCCAAAAGATAAGCTTTAGGATACTGAGAGTTAGTTTAGGGTGTAGATGTGGCATTTACTAGCTACAATAATATTATGTAAAGGGTTAATTAAGGATTACTTCGTGATAGGTATTTTGCATTTAAAAACTGTGCTTGATGTAATATGTGGATGGTCCCCTGAGGTGACACCTAATGAGTGCAGCCGTACAATTCAGGCTATATTTTAATGTTAATATTAGCAGTATATGTAACATAAATAGGGTATATGTTTATAATTATGTTACTATGTGTACTATTATATACAGGTTTAATGTTAATAACCCCAGATATTGACGTGTCATACATTATTTATACCACTCTAATACACAATGCTCACTCATTTTCTCAGTTCAGTGACACAGCCAGGCGCGCAGCCTGCTTCGAGAACCTCGTCCAGGCCAACAGCCGCAACAAGAAGGTACTAAAGAAAGCGGTGGAGAACATCACAGCAAAAGGCATCACCAACTACAAGGGTGGATTCGAACTGGCCTTCCAACAGCTGTTTTCGGTTTGTGATGTTTTACACAGATTACACCCATCAGCCAAAACATTACCACTCCCAGGACCAGTGGGTTGTCACCATGGAGATTTAGTCTTTTTTAAGGGTCCTTGGTGGCTCAGACCAAAACTTGGGATTTTAGTTCCCAACCACTAGCAGATAACCTTATATATTAATTGTGAATAGATTAAGACCTTAATCTGGCATGAATTCTTGAGTATTGTACCAAGGCATTGCAAGGCAGTTCAGTGATAAAGAGATTAGCACATCTTTAGCTACAAAAATCCAGCATGACTAAGCTATGGTAAAAAGAAGAGGGCCCCACCATTTTGCTGCCTTTGCTAGGACTCTGGCATTCAGAATATCTTGGAACTGGGAAATAACTTTTATTAATTGAATTGTCATTTTACACTTACAGTGGTGTGAAAAGGTGTTTGCCCCCTTCCTGAATTCCTATTTTTTGCATGTTTGTCACACTTAAGTGTTTCAGAAAAATGCAGTTTTTAAATGAAAGTGTTTATTATTAAGGGAGAAAAAAATCCAAACCTACATGGCCATGTGTGAAAAAGTGATTGGCCCTTCCCCGTTAAAACATAACTATGGTTTATCACACCTGAGTTCACTGTCTCTAGCCACACCCAGGCCTGATTATTGCCACACCTGTTCTCAATCAGGACATCACTTAAATAGGACCTGCCTGACAAAGTGAAGTACACCAAAAGATCCTTAAAAGCTACACATCATGCTGAGATCCAAAGAAATTCAGGAACAACTGAGAAAGAAAATAATTGAGATCTGTCAGTCTGGAAAGGGTTATAAAGCCATTTCTAAAGCTTTGGGACTCCAGCGAACCACAGTGAGAGCCATTATCTACAAATGGTGAAGACATGGAACAGTGGTGAACCTTCCCAGGAGTGGCCGGCCGACCAAAATTACCCCAAGAGCGCAGTGACAACTCGTCCAAGAGGTCACACGAGACCCCACAACAACATCCAAAGAACTGCAGACCTCAATTGCTTCAGTTAAGGTCAGTGTTCATGCCTCCACCATAAGAGAGAGACTGGGCAAAAATGGCCTGCATGGCAGAGTTCCAAGATGAAAACCCCTGCTGAGCAAACAAAACATTAAGGCTCGTCTCAGTTTTTCCAGAGCACATCTTGATGATCTCCAAGACTTTTGGGAAAACATTCTGTGGACTGACAAGACAAAAGTTGAAGTCTTTGGAAGGTGTGTGTCCCATTACATCTGGTGTAAAAGTAACACAGCATTTCAGAAAAAGAACATTATACCAACAGTAACACATGGTGGTGGTATTGCCTCTGTTTGCACAGTAGTCCAGTGCCACAGGCTGCAAAATGACCCCAAAGCATAATAAAACCACCAACAAACTTACCAGTGGGCAAGGCGTTTGTTCCCACAGATCAGACCTTGCTTTATCAGACTATAATGCATCCAATCCGACTTTTTCTTTTTTGTCCAGATCACATAACATGCAGGTTCACAGAACGTATAGTGCATGTTAAGTGATGCATACCTGTGGATGTTTTGATGTCAGAGATCAGGGAGCTAATATATTTAATTTTATTTTACTGATAAATAAATCTGAATGTGTTAAAACAGGTAAACGTGTCAAGGGCCAACTGCAATAAGATCATCATGCTGTTCACGGATGGAGGGGAAGAGAGAGCGACTGAGATCTTTGAGAAGTACAACCCTTACCGAACTGTGAGTGAAACACCAAACATAAGCATGATGGCAGTTACAAGCCTAGTTTGCTCAATGACATCTCTAGTACCTTGTTTGTTTACATCCTGCAGGTTCGCATATTCACTTTTTCTGTTGGCCAGCACAATTATGATAAGGGACCTATCCGCTACATGGCCTGCGAAAACAAGGGTAAAACCAAGGTTTTTGTTGTGATAAAATGTTTATTCTTAAAGCTATAAGTTAATTTGTATGCTAGGTGTCACTCTTTCTGCGATATCAGTATATTATAAATGTATTATCACATATTGCTTGGATATGTAAATATGTACTGATAATACAAGCTTGAACACTGTAAAGCTAAAGAATTTAAGAATTTGTCATTTAGTAGTCTTAATTGTTACATTTTGACGTATGCTCATACGAAGCTAAGCTGTATTTTTGGGGTAAAGGCAGTTCTTTGACAATTTAAACAGTTTTTAAGGCTCCTTTTATATTGTGGAGTTGATGTTAAATGCAAAGAAAATTGTTTCCTAACTTGTATGTTATCATTATCAGTCATTAAAAATAAACAAAGCACACACAAACACTAATGAATGACCTTATTTCTTTTTACGTTACCCAATTTTAATAGGTTACCCAATGTCTATTTAACTTGTTAAATATTAATAAGCCAAGCCAACAACTATTATATTGCTAAAGATACACAATTGACTCTTCTTACTTACATTTATATGATATATGATATTTATATGTGATATTTTAATATAAACTATTCACACAATGATATGTCATTTTTAAGGTTATTACTATGAAATTCCTTCCATTGGAGCCATCAGGATCAACACTCAGGTAAAGCTCATATATATATGTATGTGCAGATCTCCGCTGTGTTTCTGTGCTTGTCTTTATTTTTACATCTACGGTACTGCATTCTTAGTGTAAATACAGTCGGGCAAAAAAGTATTTAGTCAGCCACTGATTGTGCAAGTTCTCCTACTTAGAAAGATGAGAGAGGTCTGTAATTTTCATCATAGCTACACTTCAACTATGGAGAGAGACAAAATGAGAGAAAAAAAAATCCAGGAAATCACATTGTAGGATTTTTTTAAAGAATTTAATTGTAAATCATGATGGAAAATAAGTATTTGGTCACCCCACAAACAAGCAAGATTTTCTGGGGGGCTCTCACAGACCTGTTAAAAACTTCTTTAAGAAGCTCTTCTGTTCCTCCACTCGTTACCTGTATTAATGGCACCTGCTTGACCTCATTATCTGTGTAAAAGACACCTGTTTTCCCACAGCCTCAAACAGTCAGACTCCAAACTCAACCATGGCCAAGACCAAAGAGCTGTAAGAAGGACAGCAGGAAGAAAATTGTAGACCTGCAGCAGACTGGGAAGAGTGAATCTACAATAGGCAAGCAGTTTGGTGTGAATAAATCAACTGTTGGAGCAATTGTAAGAAAATGGAATGGAAGAGACATACAAGAACCACTGATAATCTCCCCTCGATCTGGGGGCTCCACGCAAGATCTCATCCCGTGGGGTCAAAAATGATCATGGGAACGGTGAGCACAAATCCCAGAACTACACAGAGGGGACCTGATGAATGACCTGTAGAGAGCTGGGACCAAAGTAACAAAGGCTACCATCAGTAACACACTACGCCGAGAGGGACTCAGATCCTGCAGTGCCAGGCGTGCCCCCCTGCTTAAGCCAGTACATGTCCAGGCCCGTCTGAAGTTTGCCAGAGAGCATATGGATGATTCAGAAGAGGATTGGGAGAATATCATGTGGTCAGATGAAACCAAAATAGAACTTTTTGGTAAAAACTCAACTCGCCGTGTTTGGAGGAAGAAGAATGCTGAGTTGCATCCCAAGAACACCATACCTACTGTGAAGCATGGGGGTGGAAACATCATGCTTTGGGGCTGTTTTTCTGCAAAGGGGACAGGACGACTGATCCGTGTTAAGGGAAGAATGAATGGTGCCATGTATGGTGAGATTTTTTTTCCATCAGTGAGAGCATTGAAGATGGACTGTGTCTGGGTCTTCCAGCATGACAATGATCCCAAACACACTGCTCGGGCAACGAAGGAGTGGCTCCGTAAAAAGCATTTCAAGGTCCTGGAGTGGCCTAGCCAGTCTCCAGACCTCAACCCCATAGAAAATGTGTGGAGGGAGTTGAAAGTCTGTGTTGCCACATCACTGTTTTAGAGGAGATCTGCATGGAGAAATGGGCCAAAATACCAGCTACAGTGTGAAGCCAACCAGCCAACCTGGTGAAGACTTACAGGAAATGTCAACAAAGGTTATGTTACAAAGGATTTTAGTTGAACTTTTGTTATTGGCAAAATACTTATTTTCCTTTCCACCATAATTTATTATTACATTCTTTAAAAATCCTACAATCCGATTTCCTGCATTTTGTCTCTCATAGTTGAAGTGTACCTATGATGAAAATTACAGACCTCTCTCATCTTTCTAAGAAGGAGAACTTGCACAATCAGTGGCTGACTAAATACTTTTTTGCCCCACTGTATTTATTATAGAATTTCTTACTGTTGCATTTTCAATTGTTTGCGCTACCTGTAGGAATACCTTGATGTGCTTGGGAGACCAATGGTGAAGGCTGACAAAGCTGCCAAGAAAGTGCAGTGGACCAATGTGTACCAGGATGCCCTGGTAAGTCATCAGTTTGCTTTCATATGTTAAATGTAAACTGATTTGTATGATTAGCTGCACTTGGAACATTTAGTCAGCTGTATTATTGACACCTGAATATCTTAGTTGTTAGTTAGCTTGATCAATATGTGTTAGATTATTCACAAATGATGGCAAAAGTGTATATGAAGACAATAACTTTAAATGATCTACATGGCTAAAATGCTCATATTCACAGTTGGAGCAATAATTAGAAAGCTTAAAACAGGCCGTGGGGCCGTTTTTTGTTCCAAATACATGGCGTCGTGGTTCCTATTAATTATCATGATATTTTCAAACAATAATCTTAAAATAATGGTTCAGTGCCACTGATTCGAGCTTTCACAATACTTTCTTTATCCTCCTTACCTTAATCACACTGAAAACCTATGGGGTGAGCTGGATGAAGAGTCCCCATAAGAGGATCAAGGGCAGTGGAGAATCTGGGGAATTTCTGTATTGAGAGGAATCTCAGATTCCTTGTACTGAATTTTGACCTTTTTTTCGAGAATTATATAAGAAGACACCAGTACTGTTATGTTGCTAATAAATGTTACACTACATTTTGCTTAAAAATATATTTGATAACTTAAAGTTAATTTTCCTAAAATAAACCTCAGTTAAAGATCTCTGACGCTGATACAGGAAGGTAAATGTGAGAGAGTTATTAACATTTGAGAGACATCATGACAGAGAAGCAAGAACTAAACTAGACATAACAGGCTAACAGACAGGACTCAAAACACAACAAAGACACAGGAAACATACACAAGCACCAACCTAACAGATACAGGAAAAAAGCAGAAACTAGATACAGATAAACTGGTAAATAAGCTAACAAACTCACAGGAGACTGGCTTAAAACACAGATTCTAGTAAACACACGATGCAGAGTATAGCCTATAAGAACTAACACAGGAGATAAGGCCCAAAGGCTCATAATAACATCTAGAAATGCTCAAGTGATAAACATAAATAACCCTGAACAAACACTAGACATTGGTGTGTGCTTGTTTCTGCCCTGTACCAATATAAAACAGAGGAAAGCAGGGAGGGGGCGGAGAAATCAGAACAGGGAACAGTGAGAGACACGAAGAAAAGCAGGACCAACAAGTAATGGGACAACAGAGTAGTGACATAACAAGGACCAAGGACAAGATGCAGAATAAATCTTAAACTGACAGAACCAGAAATCATATGAGGTGCCAGCGGCATACCTACATTGATGTGGCACCATCCTGACACTCGTATTTCTAGAGTGAGGTCTTGCTAATTAACTACAAGTGTTTTCATAACAGTTTACCAATCTGTACTCTGCGTGTAAGTGATTTTGTAGCTGACTGTATTCCTTAAAATGGATGTGTCACAGGAGCTCGGCCTGGTCATCACAGGAACGCTGCCAGTCTTTAATAAAACTGGCACATACAACCTCAAGGACAAGAGCAAGGTATTGTATTGTAGCATTGATTATCAGTAAAAATGGTTAAAATTATCCAGCACATTTTATATCTCTCATTATTGTCTTTTTTAAGCTCACAAAAGAACAAAGAGCCAAACTGAAGGTATCACTTTATAACGTTGTGTGGCAGTAACGTTTTTAAGTTTTATTTTAAGTAAGTTTTATTTTAGGCTGTTATAAGATGAATAGTGCATGACAATATGTCATATTATAACACAGCTATGTTACTTATAAGACCTATAAACTCACTTACTAAATGAAATAACTCTTGAATTAGTTTATCTGGGAATCTATGTGTAAGGGTTTGTGCATGTAGCTGCCGATGTATGTTGTTTGCTGATTTTGAGTGAAATCTTCAGCAGAGGCACAGCCCGAGCTGATGCAACACTAATCAGCACAAATTGCTATCAGCTGTGGCATGGGTTATTTAAGCGCTCCAATTCTCTGCAAGAACAGCTGGATCTTTGTAGGTGGTAGGAGAAAAGAGTACAAGCTAATACTCTCAAAACAAAGAAAACTTTGGAAAATGCACTATAAAAAGTAAAAGTTGAGATGTGATAGAAGTGTTAGAGCTGAATGGAGGTATGAAAAATGCAAGGGATAAACAGGGAAATCAGATTAAATGTGTAAGAGGTTGCAGAGATACTAACAGCATGAAAAGTAACTGACCATAAAGGGGTATAGTCAGAAAGTGAAATTATTTAAGTGTCTCAGCAACATAAATATAGTCAATAGCAGTGATCGCAGGCCCTCACACCTCGGGTGAACTTACAGGGTATCACAACCACCTGTAAAGTTTAAGCCATATCAAGCTATTCATGTCAACATTACTGACAACCTCCTGTTTGCATGGCCAGACGAATAAATTCATTGTTTTTCCAGTGCAACTCTGTGCAAGATAAAAAAATAGAATAAATAATAATAAATGTATAATTTAATGTTTAATTTAAAATTTCTGGAAATTTCTTAAACTTTTGGATGCATGTGACACATTTCTTAAGTTTTTGTCCACGGGAACCACATCAGAAATAGCCTGAAAATGAAGAAATGAAGAAGAGTTATAGGAAGACGGATAAGTGCAGTTTCGGGGAGAGTGGGGGGTATTTGACGTGTTGCCTTCAAAGCAATCCACCCCCAAACATACACACACACACACACCAAAAAATATTTACTGGTCCTTCTCAAAAAATTAGCATATTGTGATAAAGTTAATTATTTTTCATAATGTAAAGATAAAAATTAAACTTTCATATATTTTAGATTCATTGCACACCAACTGAAATATTTCAAGTCTTTTATTGTTTTAATACTGATGATTTTGGCATACAGCTCATGAAAACCCTATTTAAATTCTCACAAAATTAACATATCATGAAAAGGTTCTCTAAACGAGCTATTAATTTTAATAACCTAATCATCTGAATCAACAATTTAACTCTAAAACCACCTGCGCAAAAATGATTCCCCTGAAGGCTTCCTTTTGTGAAACTTCCCTAGCCTGGTGTTCATTACTCAAAACCGCAATCATGGGTTTAGACTTGCCGACCTGACTGCTGCTCCCCAGAATGCCAATTCCATTGGCACCCACAAGCAAGGGGGTAAGACACAGACAGAATTTTTCTGGAACGAAATAGGCTGTTCCCACCGACAGTGCTTAGTATCAAGGCCAACTCAGTGGGTTACCCCCAAGTCCCTGTGGGAAGGAAAAAGTGTGGCAGAAAACGCACTGCCACAACGAGAAACACGAGGTGACCGGAACCCTGACGGAGGATTGTGTGGAAGCCGCCTGCCGAAGGCAAGGGCCACCGATTTCCAGCCAAGCCCACCCCGGTTGCCACAAACCACAGGCCGTGTGCAGGAAAATGGGCCTCACAGGTGGACCGCATTCCCCAAGGTCAAGCCACTTTTTTGAAAACCAGAAACGGCGGCAGAAGCGCCTGACGACCTGGGGCTACAGCAGAAGCAGCACTGGACTGTTTGCTTGCTCAGTGGTCTCCAAAGTACTTTTTTCGGATGAAAGCAACACCCATCTGCATGTTCATTCGGAAAATCAAGGTGCCAGAGTTCTGGAGGAAGACTGGGGAGAAGGAAAATGCCAAAAATGTCACTGAAGTCTCCAGTGTCCAAGTACCCCCACAGTCCAGTGTATGGTCTGGGCGTGCCATGTCACCGCTGCCAGTCAGCTGCTGGTGTTTTTATCAAGGGCAGGGTTCAAATTGCAATCCTAGCTACTCACCAGCACCGAACTCGCATTTTGGAGCACTTCATGCTGCTCCATCTGCCTTGAAGAGCTTTATAGGAGATTAAGAGTTTTCATTTTTTCCCCAGCACAGCACCAACCCTGGCAACCCTGCTCATCACCCCCACCACCGTGCCCCAAAAACAACTGGTAAAGCGGTTTACCCAGCACCGTGACCATGGGTATTACTGTGCTCAATTGGACCTGCCTGCCAACTCTTCCTGACCTGAACCCCGATAGAGAATCTCTAGGGGGGGGAATATTGTGAAAGAGAAAAGCTTGAGAGACGCAAGACCCAACACTCTGGATGATGAGCTTAGTAAGGTCGCTATCGAAGCATCACCTGGGCCTTCCATTAACACCCTCAGCAGTGCCACAGGCTCACAGACTGCCTATGCCACGCCGCATTGAAGCAGTCATTTCTGCAAAAGGATTCCCGACCAAGTATTGAGTGCATAACGGAACAATTTAAAGGTCGACTTTTTTTGTATTAAAAACACTTTTCTTTTATTGGTCGGATGAAATATGCTAATTTTGTGGGATAGGAATTTTGGGTTTTCATGAGCTGTATGCCAAAATCATCAGTATTAAAACAATAAAAGACTTGAAATATTTCAGTTGGTGTGCAATGAATCTAAAATATATGAAAGTTTAATTTTTATCATAACATACCGGAAAAGAATTAACTTTATCACAATATGCTAATTTTTTGAGAAGAGTGTGTGTGTGTGTGTGTGTGTGTGTATGTATATATTTATATATATATATATATGTGTATATATATATATATATATATATATATATATATCATATATATATATATATATATATATACAGGGGTTAGAACAATGAAAACTGGTCCATTTTTAAAGGACCACATAATTATTATTTAGTATGGTGTAGGGCCTCCTTTGCGACCAATACAGCGTCAATTCGTCTTGGAAATGACATACACAAGTCCTGCACAGTGGTCAGAGGGATTTTAAGCCATTCTTCTTGCAGGATAGTGGCCAGGTCACTACGTGATGCTGGTGGAGGAAAACGTTTCCTGACTCGCTTCTCCAAAACACCCCAAAGTGGCTCAATAATATTTACTATTTACTAATAAACTGGTGAATGTGCAGGCCATGGGAGATGTTCAACTTCACTTTCATGTTCATCAGACCATCTGAACTCTGGTATGTCACCCATAATGTTGTGTGCATTGCAATATTTTGATCAAAACTGTGCTCTTACCCTGCTAATTGAATCTTCACACTCTGCTCTTACTGGTGCAATGTGCAATTAATGAAGATTGGCCACCAGACTGGTCCAATTTATCCATAAAACCTCCCACACTAAAATGACAGGTGTTTCAGTTTCATTGTCTAACCCCTGTATATTCGTAGTGATAAGGAAGCCTGTCACTGGTTCTGCATGTTGGTCCGTCACCCAAGAGTCACATTACAATGTGTTGAAGAATTTGTTGGGCTAATAACAATAGTGAATGATGTTCATGTGCATTATGTTTGTGATTGCCTCAAAAGCTACCCCTAACCTTTAACTACTAACACTTTCCTAAGAGCTGGCTTTTGAATTTCTGAAATCCTGGGACTGTTAAAGGTATCCAATGTAGTATTTTTTGACCACTAGGTACCTCTATAAACACCACAATGATACATTTGGTAGCTGCGACCACTGCATCATGTGGTTATATACTGTAAGTACATGGTGATCATGTAAAAGCCTCACAGCATAGGAGCAACTATTATTTCCTACAACATAAATTATTTCCATACATACAAAACTAGCTTAGTTCAGTTAAAATAACATTGGATCCCTCTAAGTTGGATGTGACGTGAGACTCTTGTGACACCTGAGCTTTTTTTGCAGCAGCGCAGTGGGGACCAACTGATACTGGGAGTGATGGCAATTGATGTGTCACTGAATGACATTAAGAGACTCACACCACGCTACACTGTAAGACGACAAACAAGTCATTTTGGTGTTATTTACATTATGAATAGATGGGTGATAAGCACTGTAAATGTTCAGTCACAGTTATGGGAGACTGGCTGTTATTTCTGCCATTTTACCCTTTTAAAATAATGAATTTTGTGATTTTTTTTTTTCTCTTTGTTTTTGTGTTTTATACTTTCATGCTTTATGAAACCTCTGGCAAAAATTGTGGAATCACCAAATTTAGAAGATGTTCATCCAGCTTTTTTTACTTGGTTGAAAATAAACAAAATACAGATATGACACACTGGCTGTATGAAGTATACTTCAAATTAAATTATTTTAATTAATAGAATATTATTTTCAGATCCAGTAGACGAAAATGGAAATGGAATCACTCAGTGTGATTACGGAACCATTAGCAAGAACCACAACGACAACAAAAATCATAATTAGTGCTTTAGTAATTGGTTGCTCCTCCTCAGACTTCTCTGAAAGCCTGAATTCTTTGGCTGACTTCACTAATGAAAAACTAAATCCTCAGTCAAGCTGGTTCCAGCTTTCTCGAATAGTGGTTGCCAAATCGGCTTTCTAAGATGGATTGATTCTTTTAATTTCCAACACCTTTTCTTAAGAAAAGCTCTAACACTGTTTGTTCCATGGCAAGATGCATAATCATTCAGAAAATGGACTTCATCGTCATCAAATCCATTTTCTATCAGTGAAATGAGAACGGGGTCCAGAATTTCAATGCACATCTGTGCATTTACTCTTGATTGCCATCGCCCCTGGTCCTTTATCTGACATGTATCCCTATAATCATAAATGAGTTGGGAAATTTAATTGTTTTCTTCAGGCAGTCATCTTCATATATTTCAATAGAACATCATCATCTTGGCAAATGCACATTTGTGGCTCATTGTTAAATGTAATTTCCTTTTAATCATGTAAACCACGTGACTGATTCACTTTCGCCTGCTGTAACCTTGTCCTCCTCTGTTTAGCTGGTAGTGTTGGTTTCTTTTCTGTATGTAAATCCCGTTTCATTTAGCCTATTTCTTACAGTTCTGTCACAAACATTGACGTAATGTTTCTGGCCATTTGTTTTTTCATATGTTTTGTTGTTCATTTTCTATTTTCAAGGCATATTGCTTTGACATTCCCATTTTAACACTTTGTCTTACTTGGGCTACCCATGTTTTATTTTTAGAACCTTTTTATATAATTTTGTTTATACTTGCACCAAATTTTAGACGCAGCTGAATGGAAACAAAAACATCTTTTGCCATTTTCTGTGATGTCTTGACAGAGGTTTGTAGTCCTTTTCACTGTTTGATTTGACAACCATTTTGTTGGGGCCATAAGGCCAACAGCAACAAACGTCTGTAAGCACCCTCTTTTAACTGCAGACTTACCGGTTCTTGGACTGTTTTGTGCTGGTATTTGTTTTAGAAATGCAAATTACAGGGTGATTCCAAACTTTTGTCCTCTACTTGATCTGAATAAAAGACATGCCATTATTTGAAATAACTTTTTTTATTGCGTTAATATTATAGCCATAATATTCAGATGCTAAAGAAAAAGAAACAAAAGAAAAAAGTGATTCCATACTTTTTGCCATGGGTTGTATGATGCGATATTTGAGACAAATTTCCTAAAGTCCTACTCTAATTACTCTGATATTCTTTTGTTTCTGAAGCTTGGTCCCAATGGATATTACTTTGCCATTGACCCCAATGGATATGTAGTGCTTCACCCAAATCTCAAACCAGAGGTACTACTTAAACATTCTCTAGTTAAACTACTTAAACACAAGTCTGTCAGTGTTGTGCAGGAACTAGAACACACATTTTTTGTTCATGTTCATTAGCATCATGACTCAAATTTGAACTAGACTCAGTATGTTTGTTACAACTCCAGATCAGAGAACATTGGTACAGTATGGAAAGCACAATTTTAAGAGATTTTTACATTTACTTTCTCTTTCATTTCAGTACAGACAGTATGGACCCAAAATATTTCATATTTTTTTATTCTCAGCAACATCATTTCATTTGTTAATATACATCCATTCCTGCATTTCAGTCCTGCAGCACATTTCAAAAATAGTTTTACCACTTTGTAATGTTGCCATTCCTTCTCACAGCACGTAAAAGACATTCTGAACAGAGGAATACCAAGCAGTGAAGGGTTTCAGGTGTCATTTTGTCCCATTCTTCCTACAAATATGTCTTAAGGTGTGCAACAGTAGGGATGTTGTCCCATTTTTCATTTCACAATTGTCTACCCATTCTTTATTGCTGCATTTCAGGCCTGCAGCACATTCCAAAAAGATGGGATGAGGGGCAAGATTTATCATTTTATTATAGTATGCACAGTAGAGGGAGGCATGTGGGACTGTGGTAGCCTAGCGGTTAAGGTACTGGACTCTGGACCACAAGGTCCAGGGTTCAAATCCCACCTCTGCCAAGCTGCCACTGTTGGGTCCTTGAGCAAGACCCTTAACCCACAATTGCTTGGATTGTAAGACTGTATCTGTTGTAAGTCGCTCTGGGTAAGGGCGTCTGCTAAATGCTGTCAATGTAAATGTGCAAATCCCTTCCAATCTTTTGTTGAGGAACATTGTTTTTAAGCATTCCAGTAATTTTCTCACACATTTGTCGACAAACTGGAGATCCTCTACCCATCTTTGCTGCTTTTGTACCAAATCATGATCATCTGCTTGAAATCACATCATATTTTATTTTTTACCTCCTTACTAGCTTACTAGCTTTGGAATGTGTTGCAGGCCTGAAATGCAGGAATGGATATTTATTAACAAATGAAATGAAGCTGACCAGAAAAAAACACACTGTTTGTTTATTTTTTGTACTCAGAAACTCAGATGATTAATGTTGCTAATTTTCCTAACTGATATCTGGTCTCACATTTATGAATTTCTGGGACTGGAGTAGCCTAGTGGTTAAGGTGCAGGACTATGAACCAGAAGGTCCAGGGTTCAAATCCCACGCAGCCAAAGCTGCCACTGTTGGGTCCTTGAGCAAGGCCCTTAACCCACAATTGCTTGGATTGTAAGACTGTACCAATTGTAAGTCGCTCTGGATAAGGGCGTCTGCTAAATGCTGTGAATGAATGAATGAATGAATCTGCTGATAAATCATAGTGCTATTATAGTTATATAATGCTATATACGGTTTATCAAACTTTTTCACATTTACCTCTTCCAGGAAAGTATGTGAATCACATTCAAGCTGTGTTGGAACGCAAAGTGTGGTGTTGCCTGCGATGCAGCTGTTTCATACTGACTACATGTTATTCCCTTCACTTCCATAGAACCCCAGATTTCAGGAGCCAGTGACATTAGACTTCTTGGATGCAGAGTTGGAAAATGAGGTTAAAGTAAAGGTATGTGTACCCTGGTTAAAACCTTGCATTCACCCACTCATTCACTTTCCAAACCCGCTTAGTCCAGTTCAGGGTCACTGGCAGTACAGGGCACAAAGTGGGAACCCAACCTAGACAGGTCACCAGTCACTCACAGGGCGTAGGCACCAAACCCCCACACACACCCCGCACATCTGGGACACTGTAGAGATGCCAGTTCACCTAACTCATGTCTTTGGAAAATGTGAGAAATCTGGTGTACCTGAAGGAGACCCGCACAGGCATGGGGAGAACATGCGATTTTATCACAGGCAATGGCCATGGTCATATCTTGCCCAGAACTTAACATTACCATTATCATTTTCAGTTTAGTATATAGTTTTTGTGACTTGAATATTTACGCACCTCCCTTTCTCTATGTAGATCAGAAGGAAAATGATAGATGGGTTACAAGATAATGAAACCATTTTCACCCTGGTGAAGTCTCAGGATGAGGTAAGTTAGTTTGGGGGCTTTTGTGTTTGCTTCTTCTGGCTTCCTTTACATTTCACTACATCTGGGAAACTGTGTAGAATGTAAATATCTGCTTGTAAGGTCAGATAAACGTTATTGTTGCATGGAAAGATTCTTGAAAAGTTGCAGCAGTAGGTATGAACATAAATGATCGGTTGTAATGTTTTGCAAAAAATCCCTGTAAACGTGTAACTACAATAACAGACAAAAACTTTTGCTTAGTCTTATGTTCATGTTGGTTCACAGCGTTATATAGACAGTGGCATGAGAAGATACACCTGGGCTCCAGTACGTGCCACCGATTACAGGTAACAACCTCTGTGAGCGTGTGTGTGTGTGTGTGAGAGAGAGACGGACAGACAGACAAAAGTAGGATATTCTTTGACTGAACCACCAGAGGGAGCCATTTACATGACTAACTTCATATCAGAAAAATACCGCAACGGTGAAGATAAGACTGGAATGGTTTTAATTGAACGCTCTTTAAGTAACGGTACAGCATTTTTTTAGTGAGGTGTCTACCACTGACCTCTTGTGCCTCTCACTGTCCTCTTGATATTTTGTCTCTTACCAGCCTTGCACTAGTGCTCCCCGAGTACAGCCGCCACTACATCAAAGCCAACATAGGAGACACCATCACCCAGGCGAAATGTAAGGGGCTAATTGTGCATTAACTCAGATCTCTTACACACAGCCTTTCCTTTAACATAACTGAATGGGTAGTTCAAAATGAAATTTAGTTGGTACTCAAAAATCACATGTATTCCTCTGCAGTTGTACTTTAAAAAGGAGAAACATCTCATTAATGCCTATATGACTGTATTAAAACACTAAACAACATTTTATCACTTCCAGCAAGCTTTCTCATGGGCATAGAGGTGCAAATAGTGCACAATAAACCTAAGGAAAAGGTTCATACGCTTCAAATATGTCTGCCAAATGAAGTATTTAGATAGATTTTCCAGCTTACAGATCCAGGGAGCAGTGGCACTGCTGCTGTCTACAAGCTACTGACCAAAAGCGAAATAATACAATTGGTGATGCAATAATTTGATGGCATGCTAGAAGTCTGTTTGGAATATTCATTCCACATAAATCCCAATGGGGAAGGGTGATATGGGGTGGTGGCCAAAAGTCTGAGACCACACATGAAAGATTAACTTTTTTTGTGGAGAAAGATTAACACTGCAGCATGGTAATGGCCCCAAACTCACCTTAAAGGCTTTGCAACAACTACTTGAAGACCAAAGAACAATAGACGGTCGTCCACAGCCACACGACCACAACCTCACTGAGCATTTCTGAAGCTACTTGAAGACAGTGAAGAGATTGCATGTTGTGTTGTTATTTGAAGAGAGTAACAACGCAACATGCTCTTTGGAATATTGTGGAATATTCTGTGGGTTAACATGGATCATCAGATGTTGCACACATTTGTGGAGTCCAAATGTGGGGACTTACCGAAGAGTAATAAATTCAGAAATTTCTCAACAGATTTTTTTACTCACTCATATTGTTATGCTGAATATCTGATTTGTATTGAAAAATACTGTATTAGATTTGAGAAAAATGCTAAAATAGAAGCATTTTCACGAGCAGTCTCACATTTGGCCTCCACTGCATACAAACAGCCTATATCCTAGCTGCTATTGTTGTTTTATTCCTTGTTGTCTTCATTCGTGTTGTCCCCTGTGGTCCCCTGTGGTGTAAATTCACATTAGGGAGCTCACATTACATGACTGATCCCTAATAACGAGAAACATTTCCAAGACCCAAGAAATGGTAGACGTTTAGGCTACCTGAAAGAGAGCTTTCCCCCTGAACCTTGTATTTTCAATACAATATTCTTATTCAAAGCTTCTGGAGTTGAATAAAATATTGGTTAATCCCTCTTCTTTCCTCTGTTTCCCTCCCACCCACTATCTTCTCCAACTTCTCTCTTCCATTTCCGTCTGTAGCCTGGAAGCCTTCCATTCATTCTGGCAAGTATTTTCCTCTTGTTCTCTCACTGTCATGCCATCTGGGGTCTCTCTTATATTCACAGCTGTACAACATGAGCTCTGCTGACTGTCACATCTGACTTACACATTTAATTCATTCACTCTTACAAGTGCTGCAGTGTACCACCCAAGGAAGTTTTGCCTGTTGTGGTTGTTTATGTTTATGTTTATGTACACACGAGCTTTTCCATTGCTTGTTGGTTATGTATGCATGTAAATGTGGCCAGGTTTATTGGCTATCACTTTGAACTATCTGACATTAGGTTGACCCATCATAAATACTCTAAACTGTCATTATTTTGCAGTTTTGTTGAATGCAAAGCTGTGATGCATAAGTGTTGTATCAGTGCTGTGGAGAGGGCTCTGTGAGGCTCTATATGGGGCAATACAACATTTAAGATGCTCCTCATTTTATTTAGAGGAATTCAATTATGACAACATTTCCACAAATGTTTAGAGATTTTCAGTTGCTATTCATGACAGGAGCAAGGTTATAATGATACCAGTCAAGCACACTTACACCTGGGCAGTTTAGAGGGACTGTCTTGGAATGTGGGAGGAAGAAACATGATCTCCACAGAGATCCTCATAGGATCTGTGGAGCTGTGCAATGACAGCACTAACCACTTGCGCCAAATCAGAGTTTGTAGGTGTAGTTGTAGATGTCAGTTTGCAAATTATAACACCCACCCTAATAACATGATCAAAATCAGATTTTGGACTTAATCTGATTATGTATGTGTTAATGTAAACCGAATACTGGAACAGTTATTGTACAGTAGAATAACTTCTATAAGTTCAGAGTTAAAGCAATTCTTAGACCTGTATTTATGAAATTTAGCACATGTAAAGCCTTACTCGGATGTTTTATTTGTACTTATGAGCATGTGCAGGAAAAACAACCAGAGAAGGAAAAAAGCCACACACTGCTGTAATAAAAACTGTCAAAATGTAGTGACAAACTTGATGTCTTTAGTACAATTAGGACTACAGATCCTACAAACTAGGATTTAGAGCAGTAGTACAAATCCCTCTCCATATTTTGATTAAAACAGAGCGTGCAGAAGGAAAATGTACTAGAAAGTATTCTTTCAGTAATGAAAACTCACTAGTAATTGCCCACCTTATTTCTATGCCATTCAAACACTAGACCATGCAAAGTACCTTTTTGAAAATGAGAGTCTCGACTCTAAATAAGCAACTGGAGGAGATAATGGCCTAGAAAACCTCCTTAGATAGATGCAGATAAACAGTGAGAGCAACCAGCCTCAAGTAAGGATCCTGTCCTTCTTTGGGTTAGACTAGACACCAGGATTAAGAGTTCTTATATAGCATAAAGGAAATTGAACAGTAATTGTAAAATAAAAAGATATCGGATATTTGAGCTAGTAATCGCACTGACAAAAAGTACACCTGATGCACTTTTGATTTATTTTTATATTTTTCTTTGAGTCTCCTTGTGTGTTAATGTAGGGCAGTTAGTAAATAAAACCTCTCAAGTTTATAGTTAAGTCCTAAAAGGTCAAATACTGTGCCCTCAACAATTATTACCATCCCTTGTAAAGGCGAGTGATAAGGGTCATAAGGGTCTAATCTCACACTGAAAAAAATAGTAAATGTAATCTGAGAAAAAAATCCCTCATCAAGAAATCAGTATTTTTAACAAAACGACATGGTACAATTATTGGCACCCCTAGTAATTGTAAATCATGAACACACAATGTTTCTGCCAATGGTCACATGACAAACAATGCCTGCCAAACAAACAGGAATTTAACTATATCTTGTTTCATCTTTACACATCCAAATTTACAATAACAGAGTCTGCTCTACCCATATTGGTGATATTGGTAACTATTTCCATATTATATTCCTCATGTGATGAGAGAAAACTGATTTCAATATTTTTATTCAAGGCTTGCTCTGTGAATAAAATATTGGTGACTTTTAACCCTTGTAGTTTTACTGGCAATTCTTTGCTTTCCTTCCCTCCCTCCATGGCTTGGTCAATTTGCTCCCTCCCCTGTCTCTGCTCCTTTTTGTGGGATTACACCAGAGGAGGAAGATGGCAAGTATTTGTTTTCCTTTTCTTTCCTTTTGTCTTATCCTTCTCATGCCACATACCATGAATGCACCACAAATATGCCTAACTATGTAAGCACACCCAAGCAGGGTTAAATAGTTTGCGCTGTGCACCAGTGCGACAGTATATTGCTATGTGTTATCCGTTTGATATGAGATGCATCTAGGGTAAGAGCACCCAGTGACATCAGTGATGAAACAACAAGTAAACAAAGAGGTTTAAAAATAAGCTACCACAAAGTGCTTTTCTACAGTTGCATTTACGGTAGAAGAGTAAATGTATTATCATAATTTAAAATGTAATTCAGAGTATGACATTCTTGTTTCATTTTGGATGTCTGACCATCTACTGTAATGCACTGATACAATGGTGCTTGAAAGTTCGTGAACCAGTTAGGAGTTTCTATATTTCTGAATAAATTTGATCTAAATCATCATCAGATTTACACAGAAGTCCTAAAAAGTAGATAAAGAGAACCCCATTAAACAAATGAAACAATTGTATTATACTTTATCATATATGTATTGAGGAAAATTATCTAAAACTAAAATTTGTGAGTAGCAAAAGTATGTGAACCTCTAGGGTAAGCAATTCACATTGAGGGTAAAACAAAAACTGATGTTTTCTGTCAATGGAATGCCAGTCAGGTGAGCGTGGACACCCTGTAGTTAAAGAGCAGGGATCTATCAAAGTCTGATCATCACAGCGTGTTTGTGGAAGTGTATCATGCTACAAACAAAACAAAGATTTCCCGAGGACATCAGAAAAAGAGCTACTGCTCATCAGGCTTGAAAAGGTAACACAATCATCTCAAAAGAGTTTGAACTCCACTGATCCACAGTCAGACAGATGTGAAAATGGAGGACATTGAGTACGACAGTTTCCCTCTCTTGCAGTGGTTAACCAGCAAAGATTACTCCAAGAGCAAGGTGTGCAATAATTCATCAGGTCACAAAGGAACCCAGGGTAACACCATGGGAAGTCCACCATCAGAAGAACACTGAACAACAATGGTGTGCATGGCCGGGTTGCAAGGAGAAAGCCACTGCTCTCCAAAAAGAACATTGCTGCTCGTCTGCAGTTTGCTAAAGATCACGTGGACAAGCCTGTAGGCCAATGGAAAAATGTTTTATGGATGGATGTAACCAAAATAGAACTTTTTTGGTTTAAATGAGAAGTGTTGTGATTGGAGAAAGAAAACACTGTCCATTGGACTTGTTGCTGATGACAGTCCGGTTGATCCTTTTCATCTCTGATCCAGTGCACATGGCGTCCATTTCTTCCAAAAAAAAAGATCTGGAATACTGATTTGTCTGATCACAGTTCCATCCAGACTGTTATCACACTGCCCATCGCAGATGCCTCCAAGTCCAGGGAAGTCAGTGTCGCTTCTTGACATGGTTAATATAAGGCTTCTTTTTTTGCACAGTAAAGTTTTAAGTGGCATTTGTGACTGTAACTCTGTATTGTCGCAGTGTTAATGTCGTCAACGACCCTTTTTTCCCCTAACGAAAATGAGATGAATAAATTTAACGACAAAAGCTAGGACGAAAAGAATTGACACCTTTGTCAATGAATAAAAACGAGACAAATGTTTGGCAGAGACGTGGTCTAATCAGATCTGATGTGGTTTTGTGGAAGGAAGGGACAAGTTAGGAAAAGATCCAATCAGTAGCGTATGTGGAAAGGCGGGTCATGTTGGGTTGAGATCCAGTCAGTAATGCGGTAAGACACACACATTTGATCTAACCCTGGGAAGACCGTACAGCGCCTCTGTAAACAACTGTCAACACCTGAGAGAAAGCCGGAGAGAAACCATCTCCGGTACAAATACAACAAACTTGAAACAACATCTGTAGGTATGTCCTCCTGAAACTGCGGTCAAGCTCTCAGCAGCTAAATGGAGCGAGCTACTTTAGCGGTATTACGGTAGTACGTTGCAAACGCACTATAAATGTTCAAGCGAATAATTCAGAGAATAAAGTAGAGATTTAACATATATTTCCAGTTTGTGACGTGGATATATTTTACTTTGTCCAAAAAGTGTTCATACTGTCTTTAAGGAGTACTCGGGTAACATAACTCCGTTTTATACTGTAATTATGAATAAATGCGTATTGAGCATGCACATATCTGATCTTCTGATCTTATACAGTGGGGCAAAAAAGTATTTGGTCAGCTACTGGTGGTCCACACCGAGTTTGAAGCAGTTATAACCACTTTGATGTATACTGTTGTTGTCAATACATGCATGTAGATGATTCATTTTGTCTGAGACTCAAATAATTCAAGGGAAATGTTAAAAAAGCAATCACGTAGTGCAACCTTTACATTTCATGTTTTAGTCGACTGAATCTACTGTAGATTCAGTCGACTATAACCTTAGTATAATTAGTCGACTAAAACTGAAGACCATTCATATGACAAAATTAGGATTAAAACTAAATTAGGTTTTGGCCAAAAGGCTATGACTAAAACTAAATCAGAATTTGCTGTCAAAATGAACACTATTGTAGTGCTTGACAGAGGTTTGCTAAAGTAATGTGGAATAGTGGAATCCACACTCTTGAGATGGCTTTGTAACCTTTTCCAGCCTGATGAACAATTTCTGAGGTCCTCAGGAAATGGTTTGTGTCATTGTTTGTGTCATACACTTCCACAAACGTGTTGTGATGATCAGATATTGATGAATGACATTTCTTGATGCAGTGCCATCTGAGAAATCAGCTTTGCCCTTGGCCTTTACCCACTGAAATGCTCCACATTTCTTTGATCATTTAATATTATGCACTGTAGAGGGAGAAATATGCTAATCTTTCTTTAAGGTACAATGTTTTTAAACATTTCAACAATTTTCTCATGCATTTGTTGATAAACTGGAGATCCTTTGCCCATCTTTGCTCTTCAAAGACTCAAGATTTTATGGCTACTGCTTTTGTACCAAATCATGATTACAATCACCTGTTGACATCACCTGTTTGAAATCACATCATGTTTTAGTTGTTTTTTTGTTTTTTAGCCATAAGTTGCCCCTGCCCCAAATTTTGGAAGATGTTGCAGGCCTGAAATGCAGAATTAGATGTATATTAACAAGGTTGACCAGACAAGAAATGAAATCTCTTGGGTTCATACTGTTTAGTAAGTAAGTAAGACAAACTGCATTTTTTATTTGCCATGTTAGGGGTTGTATTCCACAATAAATAAATAACCAAGTATAATATTTGCTCTTAATTGGCTTCTCTTCATCTGTTTTTAGGACTTCTAAAAGTAAAACCTGATGACATTATTTATGCAGAAACATAGACATTTCTAAAAGGTGTACAAGCTATCAAGCACCACTGTACGCATTTTGAATTTCTGTGTTGAGGGTAGCCAAGGAGCTCTCATTCCATGTCTCATTCCCTCATGATGTTAACTCTAATGTTACACTAAATAGCATCCCTGACTTTGCATACAGGTTGAACTAATGCATTTTACACTTGTTGACACAGTTGAACATGTGACCCTGAAGCTTTTCACTATGTTACATCTGTGACACCATGTTTTTAACATTCACAGCAGTGGTAAAACTGTCCGTGATTTAGGACATCTTACACCCAAATAATCTCTGTCTTTCCCTCAGTCTCTGAAAGCCTACAGATTGACAAATTTGAAGAGTATGGCTACACCTTTATAGCACCCAGGTCAGTGTTTAATCAGACTTAATTAGACATGAAACAATATGTACTTTACATCATACAGTCTTGTTAAAGAGGGAGTATTGTGTGTCTTGTTTGCCTTGTAGGGAGTACTGTAAGGACTTGAATCCAGAGTATAACAACAACACAGAGTTTCTGGTCAACTTCAATGAGTACATTGACACGAAGACACCAAATAATCCACTGTGTAAGTGCGGTTTACATTTACACGTTTGACAGATGTTTTATCCAAAGTTATATAGAAGTTAGCAAGAATATAATCCAAGCATAGAGTTGATGAAGCCTAGAGTGCATGAACAGTTAAACACAAGGGTGGGAGCACGTTGTAGTACTCAGGATTGCTACATACACTAGTTAAGTAATGTCTGTAAAGCAGAACCATGCAATTTTATAGTTATCGAAGACTAATGTTACGTCAAGGATTATCACGAGCAACTAGTGTGATATTTATTTTCTTCGTTCATTCTCAGAATTGGTGCTATTGGAATGAATGATGGATATGCTTCCACATTCTGCATGTCCACAAGCAGAAAAAGAACAGACCATTGCTTACACTGGTATAAGAGTCAGTTGAAAAAGAGTTTTGTACCCTAGAAAGCTTAGACTTTTTATTCTTTTTTTTGACATATCACTCTTGCTTAAAGCTCTCTGAACGGTATGTTGTGCTGATTCCAATTCCAAAAAATGGCCATTAAGGGGGACTACTTTACCCATTCGGAGGTTAGAGGGGCATGCAAGAGAATAAGGTTGCCCCTTCCCCTAACTGATGATATAATGGTTTTGGTTGCCAAGTAAGTACATCTCCTGAGACCCATTATTAAGCATGCATATTCCAGTGAATATCAAGTTATATTTATGGCCCTCTAGTTGACCATTGTGGGGTTCGGCCACGATCCCGTCTCTTCTATATAGCCTTTGATCCTAACGCTTGAGGTGCACTAATCACTCGGGTGACTGCACGTGTTAGGAGTGTGGTACCTTCTGTACCTACACTCCCAACTCATTCCAATTACCTTGTGTAAGTGAGGGAAAGCAGGACATGCCACAGAGAGAGAGAGAGAGAGAGAGAGAGAGAACATGGATGTATTGAAAGTGGGTGAGAGCATGGTGAAACTAGTTTAGAGAAAGGAGTCATTCAGCAAGTTGATTGCTATTTCAGACATTCTAGTAAACCTACATTTGAACCAGAGAATTCTGTCATGTGGGTTTGTCATATCTTGACACTTATTCATCATCTTAGAAACGCATATGGCTCAAAACATCCCTTAATCAATCATGTGTCTTTTTATGTGCGGGCTCAGCCATTCATGAACCTACAATTACCCTATAAGCCCAGAGTTGACAAATGTTTACTCTAAGCAATTTACTCAATTTAAAACACTCATATTCGTCAAGATTTGTCGTAAAAAACTCACATAATTGTGTCGTATGATCTCGAAATTATACAAACGGTTATGGTCAGATTGGACTGAATTCCTCAGCTGCCTCCAATAAGGTCCTAATGAAAAGCACACAGCACTGGGAGGGTGCAGAACAAAGTGCTATACCAGCTGCCGTCTCTGAAGTGTGTGTGGTGTGTCGTAAAGGAGTTACCTGGTCTTTACATTAAGGAACTGCAACACAACAATTTGAAGCCTTCAAAGGACCAGGAATGCACCCCAGAAAAACTGTTCCATTTTGATGGGTTTTTCAGCCGTACTATACAGACATGTTTCACGTTTACATACTTAATCTGCACATTATGTTCTCTCACTTGATTACCATCTTATGAACTCCTACTTCTCGTGCACAGGTCCCATCATAGGTCACATATGTGTAGTAAGTTCCTACTATTGTGATGGAGACAGGTGTTTATATCAAACTGGAAACAGAAGGAAAGAGAATCTGAAGGACTTGGCCTGTTATGAGTTTTATTTGGTTATAAAAAAAGAGGGAAAACCTATATAAAATTACATTGTATATTTTAGTAACTCAGACTCACTTTAATTTTACAGTGCGGCAAAAAAGTATTTAGTCAGCCACTGATTGTGCAAGTTCTCCTGCTTAGAGAGATGAGAGAGGTCTGTAATTTTCATCATAGCTACACTTCAACTATGAGAGACAAAATGAGAAAAAAATCCAGGAAATCACATTTAGTCACAGTGGCTGACTAAATACTTTTTTGCCCCATTGTATATATTGGTAGGTAATGCAGATTTGGTGAACCGGCTGTTACTGGATGCTGGCATCAGTTCTGCAGTGGTGAAACACTGGAAGCAGCAGGACCCGTGAGTGAATGCTAACACACACATGCATAAACACAAACACTTTTTGCAAAAATCTGTTGCCTTTCATTGGAGACGTTACCACCAGTGGTGTCAGACTACAGTTCTAGATGTCCCTCAGAGTTTGCTATTCCTCTGCATTTAGCTCACTGGATTGACTTATAAGCTAATACCCAATAACTTTGTGGGCTAAAGCTGATGTATCAGATCCAAGCTAAAGATAAGGACGTGTTACTCCAGAATTAAATGCTGTTGTAGAGTTGTAGAGTTGAACAGGTTAATGCGTATGAACATGTAATCTGCAGGTGTAACCGAATCAATGCTAAATTTGTGGCCACAGATGGAGGCATCACCAGAGTGTATCCACAAAGGTAGGAGACCATTTTTATACAGATGTTTAACTTAAATAAAATAAACTAGACCTAGAATGTAGAAAGCATGCTTTTGAGTCATACTTCTTTTAGATATGTACTGCATATGGGAATCTGACTGTATGTCTTTGTTTGTTGGATTGCCTGCATGTGTTCTTTAGTGCTGGACCAGAGTGGACTGAAAATCCAGAGACATACGAGTCCAGTTTCTACAAGAGAAGCCTGGATAAGGACGTTTACATATTTACACCCCCAATACCAGACAACAAAACTCGTATGTCTCTATGTTTGATGTGTTTGAAGGTGTCTGTGTTATTAATAAGATGTCTCCAGTAGATCTTATGAATTTCTAAAAATATTGTATATACCCTCTACTCACTAAAGACCTCCTCCCCTTACAAACGCACACAAATATATTTGACAATAACGGCTCTAAATCAATTTAGTTATTAGTCGAATAGTATCAGAAGTCCCTCTGTGACAGCTTTTCTAGAGCTTTATACCAAATGCAAAAAGATCCCCTTTTTAAGTATGCACAGGCATCTCTGAGTAATAAATTGACAAAAAAACTCACCAAGAAGGAGTTTTTAATCTAATGAAACTTTATATGTATATATGTAATCATGATATATGTAAGTTATTATAATATTGGAATGAAAGGAGTTCTAAAAACTGTACCATTGAAATCAGGCTCAAGTATCCTGTTGGGCCGCCTCTAGCCTGGATACAAGATGAGATATGGTTGGCATTGGAGGAAAACAGGTTCCATATGGTATCTAGTGGCACGTTTGCCCACAGATTGGCCTGTAGATACTCATCCATCACACCAGCAGTTGGGGCAGTGTCGTTCCACAGACAAGGCAGGACTGAAGCGCTCCATACTTGACCCAACCACTGTCGGTTCCCAAAGTGAAGCTGGGTTTGTTGCTAAAGGTGATACGGTTCCAGCACATACCAGTCCATGTTTCTTGTTCACAACACCACTGCATATGAAGGTGACGGTAGCTGGCTGTCAATGGCAGGACACGTAATGGGCACCATGCCAACACATTTCCTTTTGCCTGGAAATGGTTCGGGCAGAGACAGGGGTGTGTAGTGAAGGTGCCACCTGTGTCTGGATGGTGGACTTTGAAACTGTGGGAGCTGCTCGTGCTAGTCAGGAGATCAAACAATCCTCCATACTGGTGGCTCTTGTGTGCATACCCTCACGGAACCACTGCCCCCAACACCTCCAACAGCAAGGTCAGAATGGCCAAGATGGCAGACATTTTGTCGAAATGACCATCCTGCTTCTCTCAGCCCCATGATGTCTGACAACTGTGTGAAATGTCTACAAGTGCTTCGTAGAGGCATGTCTAGCAGTCACCGATCTCTCACCAAGAGGTACACTACCAAAAAGTAGCCTCTGAGAGCCTTTTTATAGGGCAGCCAGGGAAAAACTTTTATGCCCCCTTGTGGCAAGAACCAGTGCCCTTTACATATGTGCCTGAGACATAACGGCATGCCGAGTTTGCAATGTTGTCAGCAGTCTGACATTTCTATCTGGGTGTGTAATTTTTTGTCATTGAGTACATTTTGATGGTTCCCATGTATTATTGAAACGGCTGATGTGACCAACCAGCAAATTAATTACCACTAAGACAATAATGGCATATCACTAGCCTCGGTTAAGTATACAAAGCATTGTGATAACTGCGAAACCAATACATGGATATTTGTTTTAGTTTAAAGTTTTGAAACTTAAAAAGCACATCCAAATATCATCATTCTTGACTGATATTAAACAAAGTTTTCTTTTACCATATCAGGAACCAGTGACTCCATCTTAGTAAGCAAAGCGGTGACCCTTACTATTGATGGGGTTCAGCTCAAACCAGCAGGTAAGGGTTATGTGGATGGATTCCTAGATATATGAGTCTTTATGCTATAAAGTATGCATGGAATCTGTGATAACTGTTGAGTATTGGTGTTTGTTCTAGTGGTCGGTGTGAAATTGGACATCATAAATTGGATGCAAAATTTCATGAATGCAACGGAGAAATCCAATGTAGGTACATCACACAGCAGTTATAGGATTTCACTTGTGCCATTATATATTTAAAGGCGCAAATTTGTTATTTTTTCCTTCTTCCTTATTTTACCTTTAAGTTAGAGCCCAAGAGTCCCAGTTTTTTGGTATTGTATTGTATTCTGTAGTTACATGTGATGGAATCATAAATCACTATGGTCCAAAAATGTTCTGTTAGGGATATTTATATCTATAGCAATTTATTAATTCAGATAAATGCAAAAGTGTGTGAATGATGAGGTCTTGTGTTTTTGTCCGTCCTTGACAGTGTAATGGTGAGATCTGTGGCTGTAAAAAAAATGATCAGGTGAGATGTTATTCATGAGCCAAATTCTGTTTTACTTATTTAATACCATTTGCAGACGTTAGTTGAATATAGAGAAAAACAAATAAAAGATTGTTTAGTGATAATTTTTTTTTATTTTTTTTATATATATATAGTTTTCCCATATTTGTAACCCGGCTGGTCAGGGTCACACACCCTAAGTTTACTGAAAAATAATAAAAATGTTGTTAGGAAAACAGACAACTTTAACTTGGTGTTACTGGCAATTACTTAACCCATATTCATGCTTCGTGTTTTGTGTCCATCTTTGTCTGACCTCTTAGAACATTGACTGTGTGCTTCTCGATGACGGGGGGTTCCTAGTCATGTCCAATCAAGAGCGCTACAATGATATGGTTGGTGTACATCTCTTACAGTCATTTGACCGTCTGACCATCATCTTCTTGTGTTAATTCTGCCTGCCTTAAATTATTTGCATTTTTAACTCTGACCTGCAACATAGACTATTACCTCATGTACAGAATATTAAGATACATAATGTCATAACCAAATGTACAAAAGAGAAATGCTTGGTATTAATCTTTAGCTGTTTATTTTGTTCATGTTATTTCATTTTCCTTCCTTCCATTTTCTTTGAAACAGTAAGCCAACTAAAAACAGTGGCAAGCCAATACATTTTCATGATGCACATCAAGTGTAAAACCTGCTGCTTTCTGCTGTCTGGTATGCATCTGTGTGTTCAGATTGGGGAGTTCTTTGGCGTGATTGACCCCAGCCTGATGAGAAATTTGCTGAATGAGTCTCTTTTCAATTTCACCAAAACCTACGACTACCAGGCAGTTTGTGACCCACCTCCTAAAAAGGAAACAGGTGCTGGCCTCAGATCAGTTTATGTGGTAAGTTAATCAGAGCCTGATATTACAACCACTAGAGGATCAGTCTGATTTTATTTTGATAGATTTTTGATTAAAAATTTTCCTCAGCCATCGCCATGTCCTCTATAGTTCTGATATAAGGCTTCTTAATGGTAACACTGCTACCACTCATGTAACAATAGTTAACTGGTCCTGCTTGGATCTCATCTGCTATAGTTAACTGTGCACAACCTTGGCAGGCCATAAAGCGAAAGTGAGCCGGCACCAACTCAATATGCGTTTGATCTTTCTATAATGAACTGACAGGACCAGCTCACACTTCCTGTCTGATCCACTCGGAGTCCGAATGGTGACTAAGGCATCCAAAAAACACACTCATCCCTGAATCAGGGCTTACGGACACATCCCTTCTAATGTTAACTAGATCAGTGTGTGCATTCGTGGTAATCTTAAACACTTGTCACTTCTCTTTGTTCCATGTATATACACTTGCATTGTTATCTCGATTGGTGGGCTTTTGGCTCATTTCTCTAACTGTCTTGGCCCTGTGGCTGTGCATCTGGCTGAGGCCGCAGCAAGGCATTGCCAAAGAAAAGAAGGATGTTTGGGCAGTCCTCCATTAGGACACGAGTCAGAGAGGAATGCATGAGTACATTTTGCATTGTAAAGATTGGAGCGATAAAACAGTTTATTTTGGATTTTGAACCTTAGAGTGACATTGGTTTGTTTTTTTTGTCCCTCATAGCCCACCATAGCAGATATGTTGAGCGTGGGCTGGTGGGCTTCTGTAGCCGCCTGGTGAGTGCAACACTAAACTGAGACCTCATTGCTGACCTCTTGTTACAGTGGGGCAAAAAAGTATTTAGTCAGCCACTGATTGTGCAAGTTATCCTACTTAGAAAGATGAGAGAGGTCTGTAGTTTTCATCATAGCTACACTTCAACTATGAGAGACAAAATGAGAAAAAAAAATCCAGGAAATCACATTGTAGGATTTTTAAAAAATTTAATTGTAAATTATGGTGGAAAATAAGTATTTGGTCAATAACAAAAGTTCAATCCAATACTTTGTAACATAATCTTTGATGACAATGACAGAGGTCAAACGTTTCCTGTAAGTCTTCACCAGGTTGGCACACACTGTAGCTGGTATTTTGGTCCGTTCCTCCATGCAGATCTCCTCTAGAGCAGTGATGTTTTGGGGCAACACGGACTTTCAACTCCCTCCACACATTTTCTATGGGGTTGAGGTCTGGAGACTGGCTAGGCCACTCCAGGACCTTGAAATGCTTTTTACGGAGCCACTCCTTCGTTGCTCGAGCGGTGTGTTTGGGATCATTGTCATGCTGGAAGACCCAGCCACGTTCCATCTTC
This sequence comes from Ancistrus triradiatus, assembly GCA_025084515.1. Classification (NCBI taxonomy): domain Eukaryota; kingdom Metazoa; phylum Chordata; class Actinopteri; order Siluriformes; family Loricariidae; genus Ancistrus; species Ancistrus triradiatus. Next base: position 44,387 of record JAJAGP010004713.1, read on the forward strand.
AATGCTCTCACTGATGGAAGGAGGTTTTGGCTTAAAATCTCATGATACATGACCCCGTTCATTCTTCCCTTAACACGGATCAGTTGTCCTGTCCCCTTTGCAGAAAAATAGCCCCAAAGCATGATGTTTCCACCCCCATGCTTCACAGTAGGTATGGTGTTCTTGGG
>JAJAGP010004714.1:0-44537 GCA_025084515.1 Ancistrus triradiatus
TAAATGCTGTAAATGTAAATGTCTCCATTTACCCATGTAAATGAATAGCAATTCATTATCCGTCCAGTAGAGGGGGGCAATCACACTTAATATTAGCAATAACTACACCACCAACGACGTTATTAGTATTTTGACACTCTTTAGTACAGTTAGTAAGTGGTTTGGATGCAGCCCAGGACTCTGATTGTGCTGATTATGTTTTTTAAGACCATCTGATGCCTTGGGAGTACAAAATGGTTAAAAAGACTTTGCTTCATCACTCTGTCTGTCTTCCCTTTCTCTCTCTCTCTCTCTCTCTCTCTCTCTCTCTCAGCTCTTACTGCTGCAGCTGGCAGAGGGAAGTTGGAAGTTTGTAGGTTGTTGTTGGAACAGGGAGCTGATGCGTCTCAGCCCAATCGCCGTGGCATCTTGCCGCTCTTCAGTGCCGTTCGCCAGGGCCACTGGCAGGTTAGAGGACATCGGGACACACACTAAGGACGGCGATAATACAATACATTTTTACCATAGAGTATTTTAAGAAGACGATAGGTGCCCCAAGTGATTTCTGATTTCAAGCACCTGTCTTCAATGTCATTACTTTTGTATACGTTTAGTCTGGATCAGCTTTTTGTTTTTCAATGTGTGGCAACAAGCAAACAGTTTTCTCTCTCATATCTGGATTTGTTTTGTCTGAGTGCAGATCGTGGAGCTGCTGCAGAGTCACGGTGCAGATCTGAACATGGCAGATAAGCAGGGTCGCACTCCTCTGATGGTGGCCGCCTCTGAGGGGCACCTGGCCACAGTAGAGTTCCTGCTGGAACAGGGTGAGTGTGTCCTTACACACTTTTTTCCATTGATCTTGTTTTGAATTGCTGGTATCTGACATATCCAGTGGTTTGATGGAGGGAACTGGAGATAGAGGAAACCTTATTGGTCCCTAAAAAGGAAATATTAGTGTATGTAAATCAGCACCCACTTATCCCTGCAATTCATACAATCCAGCTAAAACCAAGTACCATATCCACACAAATCCACATAATCCCTGCTGTGACCCGCAGATATTTGTAACTGCACCTCCAGACTTTCATATTGTAAGAATAGCCAAGGTTTCAAACCCAGGAGGTGTTTCAGAAATGTTAATGTTCAGCAATTAATGTTTCACTAGCCCACCGCCACAGTGACCTGGCTTCAAGTTCAAGCATTACCTATTTTTGGGCATCACACAGCTACAAAGTGACTCCTTCCCAGCTTGTCAGTGGGCCCTGAAAATTTGGAGAAAGGCTCTGGACACCTTGATGCCCATATAGCCCAACTAGTGTGTTACTGGTCTGAAAAATGGCCTGACCACGTCTAAAATGATACATGTAAAAATATTACTGGTAATAATAATAATAAGTCACAGTTATACAGAACCTTTGAAAAACCCAAGGTCACTTTTTACACACCAAGTGGGGGGAAAAAATCACACTCTAGTAAAGGGAACTATAGTAAAGTCAGCCCAACCTCACCACACACACACACAGCCTCATTGTTAACTTGTGTGAGAAAGATATGTAAACTTAATTCTAGTATTATTATTATTATTATTATTATTATTATTGTCCTCTCACGCCTTTAACTTTACACACAGGTGCCTCGTTGGCTATGATGGATAAGGAAGGCCTTACGGCTTTGAGCTGGGCATGTCTGAAAGGTCACCTCCCAGTGGTCCGTGCGCTGGTGGGGAGAGGAGCGGCTACAATCCACGCCGACAAGAGTGGTCGTACGCCGCTGGACCTTGCCGCCTTCTACGGAGACTCAGAAGTGGTGAGAATGAGGAAATTTGTATGCTGTATCAAAAAACCTGAAGCAAAATCAGAAAAAACAGCTTCTATCAGCTACAATGACAAGTTTAGCAATAGCAACATCTGGGAGCTTCATCTGGATGCCAAGTGTGAAGAAGCTTGATCAGAAACGGTCTTTTTGGAAGGGTAGCAGCCAAGAAACCACTTTGTTCAGAAGGGGAACAGGGTGAAAAGGCTAAGATATGCTAAAGCTCACAAAGATTAGGATGAAGGTCAGTGGAAAAGAGGATTATGGAGTGATGAATCCGAGCTTAACATTTTTGGGCTGACATTATGCAGCATGTACCTCTGTAGTGTAATTATATACACGCAATGAAAAATATGTACAATCTGTGACTAGCTATACTCTAAAAATAAACATCTAGTCAAAGTCAGATTTACTTCTGTAGCAGCACTTCTTACAATGGAGCATTGTCTCAGAGCAGCTTACAAATTTTCTGATATCTTCTATTATCTAACCCGATACCAAATGTAGCAAGTCTAGGACAACAGTGGCAAGGAGAAACTCCCTGAACATTATGTATGAATTAAACGAGGTCATCTAATTAATAAGTCTTTATGATATATACGATCTTACAAATCTGTCCTAAGTTAAATTGATCTAGGGTTAATTTGAGGAGTTTATTATATACTGTGTATATACACTGTATTGCCAAAAGTATTCGCTCATCTGGCTTCACGTGCGTATGAACTTGAGGGACATCCCATTGTTAATCCATTTAATATGACGTCGGGGCACCCTTTGCAGCTAGAACAGCTTCAGCTCTTCTGGGAAGGCTTTCCACAAGGTTTATTTGAATGTTTGACCAGTCTCCTTTAAATCATCCCAAAGGTGTTCTATCGGCTTGACGTCAGGACTTCCACACCAACCTCGCTCATCCATGTCTTTATGGACCTTGCTTGGTGCACAGTCATGTCGGAACAGGAAGGGGCCGTCCTCAAACTGTTCCCACAGAGTTGGGAGCATGAAATTGTCCAAAATCTCTTGGTGTGCTGAAGCATTAAGAGTTCCTTTCACTGGAACTAAGGGGATGAGCCCAGCTGCTGAAAAACAACCCCACACCACAATCCCCCCCTCCACCAAACTTTACACTTGCCACAATGCAGTCAGACGAGTACTGTTCTGGCAACCACCAAACCCAGACTCGTCCATCAGATTGCCCGATGGAGAAACCTGATTCGTCACTCCAGAGAACATTTCTCCACTGATCTAGAGTCCAGTGGCGGCGTGCTTTACACCACTGGATCCGATGCTTTGCATTGCGCTTGGTGATGTAAGGCTTGGATGCAGCTGCTCGGCCATGGACACCCATTCCATGAAGCTCTCTACTCTCTGTTCTTGAGCTAATCTGAAGGTTACATGAAGTTTGGAGGTCTGTAGCGATAGACTGCAGAAAGTCGGCGACCTCTGCGCACTGTGTGCCTCAGCATCCCCGCTGTCATTTTATGTGGCCTACCACTTCGTGGCTGAGTTGCTGTTGTTCCCAATCGCTTCCACTTTGTTATAATACCCCTGACAGTTGACTGGACTTCTCACGGTACCACGCTGTAATTCACTGAGCTCTTGAGAGCGACCAATTCTTTCACAAATGTTTGTAGAAGCGGTCTGCATGCCCAGGTGCTTGATTTTATACACCTGTGGCCATGGAAGTGATTGGAACACTTGAATTCAATGATGTGGATGGGTGAGTGAATATTTTTGGCAGTATAGTGCATCCTAGCCTATATGAAACATGTTTACAGCACAGCCACCACCATGGCTTTTCCTCACTACACTTCCCAGCGCTCATCACTCCCGCCACCTGACTCCCCTACATCAAGCACCGCCGAGTGCTGGAGAGTACTATAGTGTGTATGAACCCTAAACGTGTTTAAAACATTTACATTAAACTGCAGTTGGGCAAAACCATTAACATAAAGCGTATTGTACCCAAATGGGGGAGAGAAGGCCGTAATGCTGAGTGTCCTACCATCTCTGTTTGTGTGTAGTGCAGTGGGTAACTAACCACTGTCCTTTCTTCCTATCTTTACCGAGAGATGCTGCTAATGCTAATGCTAATGCTGCATTTAACCCTTATGCCTGGTTTGCTGCTTATCGCTTCCTTCTGCTCTTCTTCTCTCGTCTCCCATCGCCTCTTAACATCCCTCACCGCACCACTCTCTCTGTTTCTGTCTCTCTCTCTCTCTCTCTCTTTCTCACCCACATTCTCTCTCCGGGTCGACATGGACTGCTAACCCCATGGCGACTGTTTCACATCACTCCCCTCTCTCTCTTTTCCGTGTGTGACCTCTCACCTCCCCCCTTACCGTAAGCAGGATGTCAGACCCTCCCCAGCAGGGCCCGAGGTAAAGCCCCACCCTTACCTGTGTGTGACCTCATGTGCCATTTCCAGCCCCTCCATTATATATGTGTGGTCTCATATACGTGTGGTCCTTCATTAAAGCTGTCGGACAGTAACATTCTCCTAGCATTCGCTGTGAAACGTCCATTATGAAGTCTAATAAGAGCGCTATTGGGCTCATGGCTTCTGTTCCCACCTCTGTCAGCCCTCACCAGTGCATGAGTGCATGTCTGGATTTGCATGAGTAAACAGAGAATCAATTCGTAAAGTGTCTGTTGCTTACGTGGATAAAATCCACAAGTTGTTTGGTGCATGGTCTGCAATGCTTCCGCTCTGCCCTACTGATCTCCACTCAGAACAGAGACTTTCTCAGTGTGTAAAACTAATTCAATCTCATGGTCAGGTCAAACAGGTTTTGATTCTCATTCTAACCAAATACAGTGGTGCTTAAGTTTCTATATTTCTGTGTAAATATGTCCCAAAATACACTCCTTGGCCAAAAAATGGTCTCACACACTAATATTTGGTCGGACCGCCTTTAGCTTTGATTACAGCACGCATTCGCTGTGGCATCGTCTCCACAAGCTTCTGCAATGTCACATTTATTTCTGTCCAGAGCTGCATTAATTTTCTCCCCAAGATCTTGTACTGATGATGGGAGATTTGTTCCACTGCACAAAGTCTCCTCCAGCACATCCCAAAGATTCTCAATGGGGTTCAGCTCTGGACTCTGTGGTGGACAATCCATGTGTGATAATGATGGCTCATGCTCTCTGAACCACTCTTTCACAATCTGACCCTTCTGAAACAGATGAACATCTTTCCCACGACCTCAGGATGTGTCTTCCACATGGTTGTTTATCAAATGGGAAGCTACTCACTGCATCAGTTAGGCTTAAAGAACTTGTTGAAGCTGAAACATCATCACCAATGCAGGAATTATCCAATGGGAGGCTCTTTTAAAACTATGTAACTATTTGCTTAGTTAAATTCAATCCAGGTGGTGACTTTTTTTTTGGCCAGGCAGTGTATTATTATTCCTAAAGTGAATAAAGAGAATCCCGTTAAACAAATGAGACAAGGTATTATACGTGGATGTTTATTTATTGAGAAAAATTATCCAATATTACGTATCTGTGAGTGGCAAAAGTATGAGAACCTGTATGAGTTACTTAAAAGTAGTTAGGTGTTTTCAGTCATTGGGCTCATACTATGAGTGAGCACCCTGTTGTATTTAAAGAACAGGGAACCAAAGTCTGATCTTTACAACACACTTGTGGAAGTGTACATCGGCACGTATAAAAGAGATTTCGCAGAAGCTCAAAAAAAAAAGTTTTTGCTCATCAGGCTTGAAAAGGTTATAAATCCATCTCTAAAGTGTTTGGTCTCCTTTGGTTAACCTCCACAGGAGTGGTCAACCAACAGATCACTCCAAGAGCAGTGGCTGTCAGTTCACGTAGTCAGAAAGGGACTCGGTAACTTCTAAGCAACTAAAGGTATCTCTCTGTGTTAATGTTCATGCATCAACCATCAGGAGGACACTGAACAACAAGGGTTTGCTTCATGGCAGGGTTGCAAGATCACACGGACAAGCCAAAAGGCTTCTTGGTATAAATGAGAAACGTTATGTCTTTGTAATGGAGCCTTATCCCATGGGTGAAACGTGGTGGTGGTTGTTTCATGGTTTGGACCTGTTCTACTGAATCTGGGCCCTGACAGTTTGCCATCATCGATGGAACATTATATTCTGACTTAAACCAGCTAATTATAACGGAAAATGTTACAACATTCCTAAGCACAAGTCGTTCTTCCAAAAAAGAGTTAAAGGATAATAAAGTTAATGTTTTTAAATGGTCAAGTCTTGATGTTTAATTAAAATCTTCTGAAAGCTGTTCACCTGAGGAAATTCACCAACATCCCAAAGTTGAAGCTATTCTATTCAGAGCAGTGGTCTAAAATCCATCAAAGCCGATGAGCAGGACTGATCAGCAGTAACAGGAAATGTATGTTTGCAGTTATTGCTGCACAAGGGGGTCAGACCAGTTACTGAAAGCAAAGGTTCACATACTTGTGCCACTCTCAGATGTATAATATTGGGTCATTATTTCCGCAATCCAATACGTAGTGTCAGAACAAGGTAACCAGCATGATAACCATGGTGGTCCTTCCTGCTGAGCGAGTTCACCCTGAACAAGCCTTATAGACCTTATTAGCGTTATCTAGCTGTATAGGTTGTGTAGCAGTCCGTTAGCCCGCCACCACACTGACCCAGGTTCAAGTCGAGTTCAAGTAATTGGCAAAGTATGAGGGAGAGTAGGCCAGGTGGGGGAGTTTCGAAATCTGCCACCCCTCTGAATAATGGACTGGCTTTCCATCAATGGAACATGTAAGCAAAAGGTCGTGAGACCAAGCTCTTGGGCCAATTAAGCACTTAATCTTCAAATGCTCAGCTCAGTTGTAGGTTGCTCTGGATAAGGTGGTCTGCTGAATAATTTATTGTTATTATTATTATAGTTTTTGACTGAAGCTCTTACCAAGGTACGGCAAAAGGAGCATATTGTCTTGGTCGTGAACTCAGAATGACGTCAGTCTGCCTTGGTTTTCTGTAAATTCTGTAAAAAAAAAAAAACTGAATATGTAGCAGGGATACCCCTGGTCATACACCCTACCCCATCACCCAAGGAACTCTGAGACTCAGAAAATGAAAGTCAATCCGAAGCAGAAGCCCATGGAAGGCTAGAATGAAACTAAGAAGGACAATTTGGAATGAGGCCGCCAGGACAGAACCCAGACGATCGGGACAAAATGGGAAGGGACCGTAAGGAACAATACGAGACTGGGACGGAACTTGGATGGATTGCAACCTCAGCTCACCAGAGGCGGGATACAAAGCGGGATAGCTCAGCACTCATCTTTGAGCAACCCCTGGTTTGTGTCCCACCATTTTTAGGTGACGTTTCAGTTGTTTTACTTCAGACTTTTGTCCTGTCTCTCCTGGTTCCGTCCCTGCCTCCCAAGCTTCCGTCTAAGGAGCTTCCAGAGTATCCACCTCGCCACGGAGACATCTGAGACTCAGAGTTCCTTGGATAATTAGGACTGTCTATTTGGCACATGACACAGACCAGTGGTGAACCCATTATAATAGGGTATATGATGGTGACTTACTTGGTTGGTGTCAGTGTAAGGTTTGTGTAATACAGAACATGAGTTCTCTTTCCCAGTCCTGGAGCACCCCTGCATTACCTCATAAAACCTTGATGGAGAGTATTTGTTGATCCTTTTCTGAGGTAAATTTGCATGGTGCTCCAGCACAGGGATTGAGAACTACTGATGTGAGACCCTCATTAGCCTTTTCAAATACTAAAGCAATGTGTGCGTGTTTGTCTTTGTGCTTAAAACCTGTGTAAAAATGAGTTCTCGGATGATCACTGGCCTGTTTCGCTCACATCGTGTGAGCTTGACCATGCATCACTCTCTCGTTTCCTGTTTGGCACAGGTCCAGCAACCTGGGCGATGGCCACTTCCAAACCTGACATCATGATTGTCCTCCTGAGCAAACTGATTGAGGAAGGGGATGGATTCTACAAGGTCAGTCCCTCTGCAGATACTATAGAAGTGGATCCGTATGTGTAATGACTGCATTACGTTCTGTGAAACAGGCTGTTGATCCTAATGGTCGTTGCCTGGACATTACCATAGTAACATAGTATCTTAGTATGCCTCTGTAAGGTAAATGTAATGGGTATTTTTAACAAGAGAACTGCGTGCTAAATAATACATAAACATGAGTGGAACGCTACCATCTACACAGCAGAACACCTAAACATGTCACCCCCTTCAGGAAATACACATTAACAATGAGAACATGAATATAAACGCGCCTTTTAAACACTTTAAACCTTTAAGTAGGTAAATCCAGTTCAGAGCTACTAGTAGGAAGCCACAGCTGTCCAATGACCAGCGCTCTGAACTTCTAGGTGTATGTACATGAAGCCAGCATGGCACTTGCAGGGTTAAGCAGAGTACCATTTAAGTGTTAAGCCATTTCCATTTCACATCTTTTCTTGCACGGGTTAATGTAAAGTAAATAAATATTTATGAAAATAAATTTCATTCAAAAAATTTAAACAAAACATCAAAATATGACATGAATAATATTTATAGTACTTTTTTAATTTGTCCAGCTCCTTATGGCTGCAACATCCAGAGTTAAAAGACAGTTTTATGTCCTCTTATAATTTCTTATCATTATTAAGATCCTTTGTCATTAAAGCGAATGAAAGCTTTAAAGTTGAAGACTTTAATGACACAGGAAGAAGAATAAAATTGTCATCCAGTACTGCTGTATGTCCTTCATTGTTGTAGCGCTTATGAAAAGGAAACTTAGCTTACTACATACCTTACTACATCAGTGTGCATTAAACCTTTGGGAAACTTTTCCATTTTCCATTTACTTCTGTTTGACCCATATTTTTTGCATTTCCCCTTTGTTTCCTTACCCTGTCCTTAAACTCTTAACTACCTCTTTGTTTGCCTACAGTTTTCATCAGTTTCCTTCTTATTTCTTCCTCTTTCCCATCCCTTTCCATTCTTTTCTTACCCCACCTTTTTCACCCTTGCTTTACCTTTCCTACCTATTTCCCTTTATTTAAATTATTTACATTTTGCTGTTTCCCTCTAACGTTTTCTGCCTCTAACGTTCTGGGAGGCAGGTGGGCTTGGCAGTGTTTTGATGGCACCATATGATGGAGCACATGAATGGTGTGTGTGTGTGTGTGTGTGTGTGTGTGTGTGTGTGTGTGTGTGTGTGTGTGTGTGTGTGTGTGTGTGTGTGTGTGTGTGTGTGTGTGTGGACAACCGGGAATTTTGGATTTTGATCAGAGATGGTGTTTACATCTTATTATGGTATGGAGTGTAAGGAATTACTGGGGGTACTCCATTTTCCTTACAAAGTCACACATTAGGTTAATTGGTCAATCTAAATTGCCACCGGTGTGAGCATGTCTGGCTCGTATCATCATAACTTTGCTTCTGTATTGTTGATGTGATGTTAGATGAACAAATACGCCTACCATGTTGTGCTTTCCCTTCCACCCTCCCACTCATTTTCTTTTTCACTTTCTTTCCTTTCCCGCCTTTTCCCTTTCCTATTTATGTCACGCTCCCTAGCGGATGAATCACATGCCTGTACTGTATTTACAGCTGTGTTCTGTGCTCTCGACAGAAAGGGAAGGTGAAGGAGGCAGCGCAGCGTTATCAGTACGCGCTGAAGAAGTTCCCCCGGGAGGGTTTCACAGACGACCTGAAGAGCTTCCGCGAACTCAAAGTCTCCCTGCTGCTCAACTTGTCCCGATGCCGCCGGAAAATGAACGTCAGTAACCGGCTGTTTGTTATATAAATGATGCGTTTTTAGTCGAATGGCATGTTTTGTTGGTTTTCCAAATGAAAGGAACCTTTGTGGTGAACAACCTTAGATAAGACACTGGCTTCTACAAACGTCTGAGAACCTTTCCAGATGATTCACTAGATTTTCTGTAAGGTGTCCAAACTTTATTTGAGTTGTTAATGTTTCATTAAAATGTTAACAACCAATTTTTTCAGAGATACAGTGGGGCAAAAAAGTATTTAGTCAGCCACTGATTGTGCAAGTTCTCCTACTTAGAAAGATGAGAGAGGTCTGTAATTTTCATCATAGGTACACTTCAACTATGAGAGACAAAATGTAAGTATTTGGTCACCCACAAACAAGCAAGATTTCTGGCCTTCACAGACCTGGAACAACTTCTTTAAGAAGCTCTTCTGTCCTCCACTTGTTACCTGTATTAATGGCACCTGTTTTACCTCATTATCTGTATAAAAGACACCTGTCCACAACCTCAAACAGTCAGACTCCAAACTCAACCATGGCCAAGACCAAAGAGCTGTTGAAGGACACCAGGAATAAAATTTTAGACCTGCACCAGGCTGGGAAGAGTGAATCTACAATAGGCAAGCAGGTTGGTGTAAATAAATCAACTGTGGGAGCAATTGTAAGAAAATGGAAGACATACAAAACCATTGATAATCTCCCTCGATCTGGGGCTCCACGCAAGATCTCATCCCGTGGGGTCAAAATGATCATGAGAACGGTGAGCAGAAATCCCAGACCTACTACACGGAGGGACCTGATGAATGACCTTGCAGAGAGCTGGGACCCCAAAGTAACAAAGGCTACCATCAGTAACACCACTACAGCGAGAGGGACTCAGATCCTGCAGTACCAGGCGTGTCCCCCTGCTTAAGGCAGTAAGTACATGTCCCAGGCCCGTCTGAAGTTTGCCAGAGAGCCATATGGATGATCCAGAAGAGGATGGGAGAATATCATTGTGGTCAGATGAAAAACCAAAAATAGAACTTTTTGGTAAAACTCAACTCGTCGTGTTTGGAGGAAGAAGAAAGCGGAGTTGTATTCCAAGAACACCATACCTACTGTGAAGTATGGGGGTGGAAACCTCATGGTTTGGGGGCTGTTTTTTCTGCAGAGGGGACCAGGACGACTGATCCGTGTTAAGGGAAGAATGAACGGGGCCATGTATCATGACATGTTAAGCCAAACCTCCTTCCATCAGTGGAGATGCATTGAAGATGGAAACGTGGCTGTGTCTTCCAGCATGACAATGATCCCAAACACACACCGCTTGGGCAACGAAGGATGGCTCCGTAAAAAGCAGCTTTCAAGGTCCTGGAGTGGGCCGTAGCCATTTTCCAGACCTAAACCCCATAGAACATTTGTGGAAGGAGATGAAAGTCCGTGTTGCCCCAAAACATCACTGCTCTAGAGGAGATCTGCATGGAGGGAATGGGCCAAAATACCAGCTAACAGTGTGTGCCAACCTGGTGAAGACTTACCGGAAACTTGTGACCTCTGTCATTTGCCAACAAAGGTTTATGTTTACAAAGTATTGACTTGAACTTTTTGTTATTGACCAAATACTATTGTCCACCATGATTTACAATTAAATTCTTTAAAAATCCTACAATGTGATTTCTTGGATTTTTTTTTCCTCATTGTGTCTCTCATAGTTGAAGTGTAGCTATGATGAAAATTACAGACCTCTCTCATCTTTCTAAGTAGGAGAAACTTGCACAATCAGTGGCTGACTAAATACTTTTTTTGCCCCACTGTATTAATACAGTATCCTGATGCATTCGATTTTATTACAGTTACACCACCCAGTTCTACTCTGCCCTGAAATAAATCTAGGGACTTGCTCTTCTGAAGCACCCTGTTATTAAGGCACTTCATTTTTAATCTGTCTCAGAGTTGTTGCCAGTGCACGTCATCACATTTCATCCTTCCCACCCTCGTTTTGCTTTGGTCTGACAGTCCGTGAGCTTTGCCTACAGAACAGATTCGGTCTGGCCTGAGCTTATGTAGTCAGTAGTGTTCGACCAGCTGTCCCTGTAGCTGTGTGTATGTGTGCGTTTTGTTTCCTATATCAGTGTGTATGAGCTCATTGCCATAACTTTGTGTTGCCATATTTGTATGGAATGAGTGTGCTCTCGCTGTAACGCTGAGGAAACGGATCATAACGTTGTGGGTGTGTGTTTCTCTGTATGTGTGGGTTGGCGTGGCTGGTTCCATAAACCTCCTGAATGTGTGTGTGTGACTGATGTTGCTTGCAGGACTTTGGCATGGCGGAGGAGTTTGCCTCCAGAGCTCTAGAGTTGAAACCCAAATCCTATGAGGCCTTTTACGCCCGAGCCCGCGCCAAACGCAGCAGCAGGTAACCATAGCAGCAAACCAGGCATAGCGCTATGCCTTAAACTCACTATTTGATAATTCAGTAATGGGGTGATATCATGCAGAATTACACCTTAAACGTACTGTAAGGACACGCTTTAAATTACATTTAGCTCTCCAGAGCGACTTACAAATGACGCAATCCAAGCAATTGTGGGCTAAGGGCCTTGCTCAGGGACCCAACAGTGGATGCTTGGCAGGTTGGATTTGAACCCTGCACCTCCTGGTCCACATGCTAGTACCATAGTACCATAACCACTTGACCACCACAGTCCCATAATGGATATGGCATCTTGGAGTCATTTTCATACATCGGCTTATTTTGACATTGACCATCCCTTCTTTTATCAGTTCCATTTATTTACAGTGACACTTTATTTTGATTAGTATCTGTTCGGGACTGTTAAATGCAGTTAAGCAGCTTGTTAAAAAGCCACATCCTTTACATGTAGGGGGTCTACACGTCTGTCTTTACTGGGAGAAAAAGATAATTGTTTCCCCCTATGCTAGCACCCTGAGTTCACCAATAGAGTAAGTGTTTTGCTTTTAACTTTCAATTCATTACTCACTAAATGACATGAGATTTTTCAACACTTTATCATAAAATAAGCTTTGTGTTCATGATTTTGGCCAACTGTAGGTTAATGCAAGTGGTTTTAAAACAAGAACTTATTTATCATTACTTATCATAGGCTCCCGCTATATACAGTAGAGACTCTAGCAAACACTCGTTAAAACTCCTCAGTTCAAGATGCATTTAACTTATGATGGATTTGTTGAACATATCCCCATCATAAATCAGGGGGCACCTGTACAATACAACTCCAATAAATGCTTATAATGCCTTATACAGTGTGGATTTCTGTCTGGAACATATTCATTCAATTTATGTTATTCCTGATGGGAGAACCGTGATGCCACTGTTGTATTTGGAACATATTTAAGTTGTCCTATATTTGGTGGCATAATTTTCCAATATCTTCTTTACAAAGATGACTACAATACAGTCTGTCACATCTCCTTTCTTCCCCTCTCTCTCCCCCTTTTATTATCTAGGCAATTCCACGCAGCCCTGGAGGACCTGAATGAAGCCGTGCGCCTGTGTCCCAACAACCGCGAGATCCAGCGTCTGCTGCAGCGAGTTGAAGAGGAATGTCGGCAGGTCGCTCAGCAACAGCAGCTGGATCCAGCCCCTTCCCCTCCTCATGAGCAGGCCCCTCCCATGGCACCGCTCCCTCCTCCACTCGAGCCCCGGCTCTCTGACATGGAACCTGTGCAGGACTTGTTCGAAGAGGATGAAGATTACCTGGAGCGGGACATGGAAGGTCTGCCACTAGCTGTGACCGCCGAGCCCCACTCCAGTCCTTCGGGACTGCCTGTCATTCAGAACATGCCGCCTTCCCCGAGCCACTTGCCCTACCTCTCCGGAAGCGCCTCCATGAGCCAGGGGTATGACCTCCGCCCGAGTCCTCCCTCCATGCCTTCCCCGACTCGCCAGGGTTTCCAGTCAACCCCTCCTTCACTTTCTCCCACTCATCAGAGTGCCCATTACCGCCCTAGTCCCCCTCATACTTCCCCAGCCCATCAGGCTTCCTCTTCCTCCTCCTCTTCCTCATATCACTTCAGCCCTCCTCCTTCGCCTCTGCGTCGTGGAGCGTATGCCCCTGAGACCGCAGCCCTTTACAGACCCCAGTCTGCCTCTGTCAACACCAACCGCTACCAGCAGGAATCGCTTTCCGGTCGGCCCAAGTCGCCGCTGGCTAAAATGGGCAGCCAGCGATCATTGCAGCAACAAAGTCAATGGTTGCAGCCGGCCAAGGCTCAGATCATTCGAACTAATCAGGCCAACACCTCGGTGCACTCTGGCTCATATTCCCACATGGCCCAGTCAATGAGGGCACACGCATCCCACCCTGTGGACATGGACGAGCTTGGGGAGGTGGTCTATTCAACCCCGTTGCAGTCACAGAGCAGCCTGTACATGGAAGATGACCTCCCTCAGAGGCCCTCACATGCATACCGACCGAGCACCGCCGGCCCCCGGTATGGCCAAGTGCCACCACAGATCAGTCGCAGCCAGTCTGCTGCCTATTACCCCGTGCAGCCTTACGAGACGGAGCGCCAGGCTCAGCTTTCGTCACCCGAACATCCTCACGGCATGCGGCGCCCGCTCAGTGCCACCGGTCCCACGCCACGCCCTCTCATCCACTCGCAAAGCACAGGCCTACGCTTTTCGCCATCCAGCACCAGCCTGGCTGCTGGCTCAGCTTCAAATCTAGGTCCAGGCTTCAGACCCTCAGCCTCGGCTCAGCAAATGGAGATCCCCCTGAAGCTGGTGTACGAGAGCGGCTACAGTGACGACCTTTCGCCCGTTTCTCCTCCACAAGGCACCGACATGCGAGTTCTGGGCGGCACGTACCCGGGGGAGGCTATGCGAGCACGCTCCACGCCCTTTATGGGCATCATCGACAAGACGGCACGAACTCAGCAGTATCTTCAACAGCCTTCCTCTAGCTCTTCCTCCTCGTCACGCACTTGGGCCGTGTCATCTTTGGACACGGTGGTCTCCAGCCCTGCGACCTCACCCGGCAACATGACCTACGGGCACCTCGCCTACTACAACCGTACCAACAATGCCCACAACGGGCACCTTGCAGAGGACGACTACTATCGGGCTGACAGCACTGGCCGGGTGAGCCAGGCCCCGACGTACCCAGATGTTAAAGTGGCACGGACACTGCCTGTCTCGCAGGCCTACCAAGACAGCGAGTACAGGCAGATGGGACACGGTGATCGCCAAGGTCCTTCCTCTCCCATCAAACCAAAGAGGCCCTTCGTCGAGTCCAACGTGTGAGGTTGTGGACGTGGGATTGTAAATATGTACTAGGATTCATAAATATATATATATGTAGGCACACACCCCCCACCCTCACTTTGATGTAACCCTAGCCTGAAGATGAGTATATGGATGAATATATGGACTTTGCCCTGGACGCTCGAGGGATCAAAACATGCAGGAAACCTCAGGAGACTCGGATGATGTGGACTGCGTAACCTCCGCACAACTAGAAAACGCTTCGAAACAGTACCAGTGTTAGTCAATCAAGTTAATAATGCCACTCAGATAATAGATCTCATGTGGCATTAGGAAAAGAACATTTCCTGTCTATTGCCCTACCAAGGCAAATTTAGTATAGCACTAAAATGGACAAAATTACTTTAAAGCCTATAAATGACCAGCAAAATGTGTTTCTTGGAGATTTTTGGACCACAAAAGCTAATCTGATCCTGGTTGGATACCTTTTTCGGTCATAACTCAACTAAAATGGTAGTTGCTGCATTTTGCCTTTGTACAAAAAAAGTGCACAAGGTTCCTAAGAATCTAGTATTATCCAGATTTCCATCCCAGGTGCACGTTCGTTGCACGCTGTACGGAAACACAATGAGGTCCCTACAGCTAACATGTTTGGGCTCAAGGTCAACGATGTTCCACCAGTTTCGGGACCCTTTACAAAGGCACTCTGTGGACCTACATGCAAACTTTCGAATCCAGACCCAACGAGAGTCTCCTATATCTGGGTATTCAGATCCTCCACCTCGAACAATGTTGCCAGATCCTCTTCCTCCATCCTAAGGTCGAGTCCGATGCTGCGTGGCCTGGTCTGTACATAGCAGCTGTCCAACTTGTACATAGCTAAAGCAACATATGTAATATTTATCGTTTTAAGTTATGTTTGTATAAAATGATATACATACTTTATTTGGCTAACGCCGCCGCCGTGCTTTTTAATTTTCGCTTCTTGCTCCTGGTAGGTCTGTAATGTGAATATTGCGTTTAGAGGCGTTTTCGTTTTGCGGGAACACGTTTTAGCAGCTACTTGATTGTTTCACCGGTCGCAGCTTTTGTAAATAACGAAACGTGCTGTGACTTCTCATCGGATTTGTTTTTAAAGGAATGGTTCAGCAAGAAAATCAAACGTGCACCAACTGCAGCTGAGGTGAAACATGTTTGTTGTCTGATATTTCCTTCTTTAAGTTGTGAGACCAGCGAGACTGACAGACCGTAACTTTTTAGTTGACGCCCTTAGGCAGAGTGACTTATAAATCCAAGCAGTTATGGGTTAAGCCTTGGTGGCAGAGGTGGGATTTGACCCTTCTGGTCTACAGTCTAGTACCTAAATTTCCAGGCCACAATAGTCCAAACAGATTTTCTTATCCAGAGAGATAGGTCTTACAATGCAGAATGTACAGTGGTAGCTTGGCAGTCCTGGGACTTCATCTCATTCTTTCCATTCTTTCCAGGACACAAGTTCTCATATCTCATATGGGACTCTGGTAGCCTAGTGGTTAAGGTACTGGACTATGGACCAGAAGGTCCAGGGTTCAAATCCCACCTCTGCCAAGCTGCCACTGTTGGGTCCTTGAGCAAGGTCCTTACCCCACAATTGCTTGGATTGTAAGACTGTACCAATTGTAAGTCGCTCTGGATAAGGGCGTCTGCTAAATGCTGTAAATGTAAATCTTTATATAATTGATTAATTTTGTAAGAGAGAGCCTAGTATATATTTGCTCTCAACTTTTTAGCTTCCAATCAATATTAAACTATTATTAGTATTTCAGTCTTGGAGTACAGAGGGCTAGAGGGAGAAATGATACCAAACCGTGTTACAGTAGTTACGCACCGAAATATAAATATAAAGTTACTGAACAAATACCGAAATTTGAACCAAAAACTTAAAGGTTTTTTTGTAGTTGTTGGTTTTTTCCATTTTTGTTTGTGTTTGTTGAGAACGTAATTTCAAATAATGCTATTACTGATGGCTTACATGAACAGTGATTACAGGTCATTTGACTAATGTCTCTGGAGATGGTGAAATAATACCACACGACCAAAATACTCACTGTGCGGTTGCTTAAAATGAACATGTCTGCGGTGCAGGAGAGTGAAGGGAACAAACGGCGTTTTAAAATTACTCTCTAATTTTTATTACTATTAAAATTATTTGTGAAATGTTCTTCAGACGTTCTCACTCCCTCATACACCCCCGAACCAGCCCTGTGCTGGTTGGGATATCACTGCTCAACGTGTCAAGTCCTATATCCTGTCTCGCGGTCCTTTAATCTCACCCACTGATATTTAAACCTCTTGTTTGAAACAGTTGGGGAAGCACATGTGGCGTTTAAACAGGTTTTTTTAATGGAGCATGTGAAGACAAAACTATGCTATTGGAGCATTTGTTCCCAAAGCTCGGTTTGTTCAATCTGCATACTTCGGTGCATCTCTGGTGTTAAGGTAAAGAGTGATTAGCTGCTTCTATGATGTTAGTGATCAGCTACACAGCAAGGTTTAGGTCATGTTCACAAATGACAGTAAGTTAAACAGCAAGTCTTAAGAACGGAAAAGGGTTTAAGGTCAGTGTGTGAGAGTATCGACAGAAAAGGATTCAAGGTGAATTCACTACTGGATAGCTACATTAGCCTTGTAGCTAAAGCTCAGTACCAGAAGGAAACATCTGACACCAAACAATGAACGATTGCTGAACGATTGAATACATTGGAGGAGTGAAAATGGTTTAAAAGTTATTTTTGCTAAACTATTCCTTTATAAAACAGTAACAATCATGAGTGTAATCTCAAACATCTCTGCTCTTGTCAGGCTCTTGTCATTTGATTATTTTTCTTATTGCCTTTGCACACTTTGTGCCATATTCAGAGTTGGGTCACACATTGTGGTGTAACAATGAAGATTTAATACAGATATTTTGTCCATCACTGTTTGGTCCCCGCTGCTTAGACGGTTATGTAAGCGTTTACCCCAAACTACAAGTGTCCCAGTTCAAGATTTAGTTTAATCATTGATATGATATTCCCTCCAGCCATGAGCAGTATTTTTCTCTCTTCACCTTTCATCCCTGCTTACCACCGGAAAAACAAAAACACTGGGCACAGGTCCTGCCTTCTCTCAGACCTCTGCGATCTGATTTGATGCCCAACCCGACCAGAAGGCACCAACAGGACTCAACTCCGTCGTTGCAACATTGAATCATATACAGTACTGTGCAAAAGTCTTAGGCCACCATTAGATTAGATATTGCGTTGTTTTAGCAATGGGGTAATGACAATCATATAATAATTTCTCTCTTTGTTGGAATACAACAAGAAAATGCAGGACATTTGTAGCGAATATTAAAATACTAAAAATAAATCAGATAAAACATCTTCTATAGGCTACAGTGGCAAGTATTTAGTGTGACCTCTCCTTACACTTGAGCAACAGCAGCATCTGGAGATGCCATGGCACCTTCATTGGGATGCCAAGTTGACCCGTCTACAGTCCGAAGAAGCTTGATCCTTTTGGAGTTCAAGTCCATCACAGTGGCCATGCCAGTCACATGTAGGCTAATATTAAATGTACTTCGTGTTTAACAGATGCCCTGATGTCCTTTTTGGGACTGAGTAACAGTTGGTTTGAGCATAAACAATAGGGGTCTTGCTCAAGGCAGCTTGTAAGAGCAGGAATTTGAACTAACGTCCTTCCTATTAGTTGTTCGGAATCTAAAACGTTGACATCATGTAGGTTTCACCAAAAAAAATCTAGTATGTATGCCGCCTATCGAAAGTGATTCAGACTGTTTTATGTACAAATACGAATGCGCTTCTTTTATAGGTTACACACGACTAGCCCCGTTTTGTTTAGTTTAGTTTTTTTAAACAAAATCCTGCACATTTTAACGAAATGTTGGAGTCATTCCCACACTTGTGAAGGAAAAACATCCAACGGGTTAGATAAGGGATACTGTGACTGGAAAGACACCGACAAATCTGAGAAAACTTACATTGACGTTGAGCCACACAGCCATCACTGGGATCATACCATTTGCCAGGCAGGGGGTGCCCTAATTTTTATGTTAAAATATTAAGTATAACCCACATACGTTCTATGGTTTTAACATTGGTTTTAACGTTTTTCAGCTTATCAGAGAGAAACGTCCGTTAATAAAAAGAAGAAACAACAACAATAAGCGACTTTAGGGGCGCTTGAGCACCCCTAAAACGTGACTAGACGCACATGCTCTGGGTTTCACAATCTTCAACTCTGAATATGGCACCTGAACATCACAACGTTTTCTTATGACCTTATATGGAATTAATTGAGTACTGTACACGGGTGTTCATATGTTCCTCAAACACATCACAACGAGTCGATATGTTTGTCCTTTAATCACAACTGACACTGACAGAACTGGAGCTGGAGACGGACATGTCCTCGGACTCCTCTGATAACTGCTGTTAAAACGCTGTGGCGTCTGGAGCGTTAGTGAACGCGGCTTACTGTAGGCTTTTCTGAAGCTGTGTGTGTATGTTTTTTTAACCTGACGTTGTAAATGATTGTACATACTGTGCTTCGTTAGGATGCATGCTCTTTGCTGAAGCACACCTGAAGTGTGTGTGAGAGTGTATGTGGCTTTACAGACGGGGAAAGGACTGTGGCACAAGCGCTTTGCCTTTTCCCAGCTTTCGAACAGGACTGACGTTGTTTTTATTTTTATTTTTTTTGTAACGTTTTCTTTAGTTGATTTCAGCTTGCTGTTATCTGTTAGTGGGAGCAGGTGGAGTTTTATGGAGAGCAAGTAACACAAACGAGTTTTTATCCTGTTACAACGATTGTAAACTGTACAATCACCTGTATGTATGGGGAAAATAATGTACTAATTTAAAAAGTCAAAGAAACTCTGGGTCAAACAGTGTGCAGCCGCTCGAGTCGTCTTTATTTCACATTTCATTTCACTTCAGTCTGCAAGGTCAGTCACAACTAATAAATATGTATTAAACTTGGTGTTCTTAGTGCTACAACTGGTAATCGTACAGCAGTGGTGACCTGGGATCCAGTCAAGCATTGTCACGGTTGGCCATGTCTGGTATTTAATAAGAATAATAATAATAATAATAATAAGAAGAAGAAGCATAACAATAGAAAACACTAATAATATAATAATTCATATTGATTTTCTATTATTGTTGTCTTTAATAATGTTATTGATGTTTTATTAATAGTTATTCTTATTTGTATTATCATTTATTATTATTATCATCATCATTATCGATAATGATAATGATGATGATGATAATAATAATAGTATTTTATATTGTCTTTAATATTATTGTGGTTTTATTCATTTTTATTACTGATTTTATCGTTTTATTATTATTATTTATTTATTTATTTTTATTATTATTAAACATTTTCTATTTTTATTGTCTTTAATAATATTGGTGTTTTATTAATAACAATTCTAATTCCTAATTTTATCATCATCAGTAGCATCTATTATTATTATTATTATTATTTAAATTATTATTATTATTATTATTATTATTATTAAACATTTTCTATTTTTATTGTCTTTAATAATATTGGTATTTTATTAATAAGAGTTCTAATTCCTAATTTTATCATCATCAGTAGCATTTATTATTATTATTTGAATTTTTATCATCATCATTATTATTATTATTATTATTATTATTATTAAACATTTTCTATTTTTATTGTCTTTAATATTGGTATTTTGTTAATAAGTTCTAATTCCTAATTTTATCATCATCAGTAGCATTTATT
Source organism: Ancistrus triradiatus (assembly GCA_025084515.1). Taxonomy (NCBI): domain Eukaryota; kingdom Metazoa; phylum Chordata; class Actinopteri; order Siluriformes; family Loricariidae; genus Ancistrus; species Ancistrus triradiatus. The sequence continues at coordinate 20,569 of JAJAGP010004714.1, forward strand.
ATTATTATTATTATTATTATTATTATTATTATTATTATTATTGGGAAAACATTGATTTGACGTTAACGATCATATTAATATACCAATTATTGTTGTTGTTAATATAAACTATATTAATAATTATAGTTTTCTTTGTGGATTCTATAATAAGAACAATAAGAAGAACAGCAACATTATATTAATTAGTACTAATTTTAATATTAACTTTATTAATCTGTTTTTTACTTTTATAGCAATAATAAATAGATATTATGTAACAGAAAATGATACAGAAGCATCTAGACTTTTACTCTAGAGCATATAAATATGCAAATTAGGAACACCATCCTAAACTCTTAACAGTAAAACTGTATTATTGTTTTTTCACAATGGCCTTCATTTGCAAACTGGAAAATGACTGGCTTGTATATTTTATGATGCAATAACGTCTCGACTGTGCTCAATTCAAAGGCAGATTTTGTACACGCTGATCTGTGACAACATTTAGGCTGATATCTAAAAACTATTAAAACCCAGACATGGTGGCATAAAGAAGAGAGTTTGCAACTCCTTTACTGATGTACAAAATTTTACTTAACACACATCAGCATGAACACAGGAAGGTAACGACAGCGACGTGTCATTACTAGATAATGTCTAAAGTGAGGTTCAGTTACATGTGTCAAGCATAGGTGTGGACCAGGATCCACTGTGAAAATATTACACAGTATTTAGTGTTACCCTGTCCAACGTATGGTAAAAAGAACAAAAACACTAAATCTGAACTAAAAAGCTGAATTGATTTCGGTTTAATTTTAGATGCACCTTCAGTTTCTCACCTCATATACAGCCCATTAAGTACTTCTTCATCGATATGGCTGAATGATTTGGAGATCAGCCAAACTGGTTATGCAGGTGTATGGATTTGAAATGACCAATTTCAACAGGCTGCTTTTATGGGTTGGTTAAGCATAAGTTGTAAATGAAGCCTAGTCCTCAGAAGTAGTTAAAGAAAAGCATTCCATTTTACCTCTGATTATCGTGGTCAGGGTCGTGAGAAGGGTCTGAAGCCTTTACTGACAGAGCAAGAAAACACTAAACACAGTGCTTGATTTTAATTGTGTGTAATAAATAGAAGAACACAGGGGTGCAGACCAATACGAGAATGGACTACATTTAATATCCACCACTTGCGAGGATTCTGCTGATATGAGGACAGTTAGAAACCTACAAGAAACAAAACAATACAGTAGCGATGGAACACTAATCCAGTATTAAAGCTGCAACACACATTTCAGACTCATGAACAGGTTGTGCGTATATATGTATGTATGTATATATATATATATATAGATATATATGTGTGTGTGTGTGTGTGTGTGTGTGTGTGTGTCACTTGGAGATTTGGTTTTCAGATTGTTAACAGTTAAACAGTACGATCCATCACAGACATGAGGTCTTAGCACATACATACTCATTGACAAAAAAAATAACGCACCCAGGTAGAAATGTTGCAAAACTCGACATGTTGTTCTGTCTCGGGCAGATTAGGCACTGTGTCTTGCCACAAGAGGGCATAAGTGTCCTATAAAAAGGCTCTCGGAGGCTACTTTTGGGTAGTGTACCTCTTGGTGAGAGATCGTTGACAGCTATACATGCCTCCATGACACACTTGAAGATATTTTGCCCAGCTGACAGACTTTGAGAGGGGGCTCATCATTGGACTGAGAAAAGCAGGAAGGCCCAACATCTAGGCCGGACTGCTATGGACTGGAACTGCATCGTCTTTAGTCATGAATCCAGATTCTGTTGTGGATCTGACAATGGTCGGGTTTGAGTATGGAGGCATCGTGGTAAGCGCTTCAATCCTGCCATTGCTCTGGAGCGACTCACTGCCCCAACTGTTGGTGTGATGATCTGGGGAGCATCACATGACAGCTGGTCACCCCTAGTAGTGATACAAGGGACACTACCAACTCGGTGATATGTGCAGGACATCCTGCAGCCACGTGTGTTGCCTCTCTTGGCAGGACTGGCATTTTCCAGCAGGATAATGCTCAAGGGCTTCCCAGGAATGTCACCACATTAGCTGGGACACCAGCTTCTGCAACCTAGCAGGATCTAGAGGCCCAGCTGCAACATCTGTGGGGAAGAATGTCCCATAGGAACCATTATGCCTCCTACTGTATCTCATCTTGTATCCAGGCTAGAGGTGGCCCAACAGGGCGTGATAGCAACCTTTCAATTCTACGGTTTTCCACAGTAAACCTATTTATTTTGCTCAAATAATGTAATCACTTACATGTATCATCATTACATTCATACATATAAAGTTTCATTTGATTCCAAAAACTCCTTCTTGATGATTTATTTTTTTGTCAATGAGTGTACAGGTGGCTTTGTGGTAATACCCTTTATTATACACGCACTATCAATGACAATCCGTTTCTTATGGACTGTAAACTTCCTAACAACATATGGCACTCATAAATGAACCAAGGCACAGGATTATTTGGTATATCTAACAAATCAGGAATGTTATTCTGCCAATTTTGTGACACCAAGACATAACCAGTGAATGTGTTCTTACACACATCTTGTTGGTGTACTGTTAAATACTATAGCTTATCCTCAGTGCTACTTTAAATCCTTTAAATACTCTGTTTTCTGAACAGGATGCTGCTGGGGATGTGTTTTTTCTTTTTTTAATAACAACACTGGTGAACCTGATACACTTGTACCATGACCCCACTCTCCTTAACAGGGTCACTTGGTAAGATGAGTAATTGTATACCTACAGTGGGAACCAAAAGTCTGAGACCACTAGAGGAAATGCTCCAATTTTACATTTTTTTAGTTTAATACATTGTTTTTCATTACAAATCTTAGCAGTATAATAATGTGAAAAGTTGAATCTTTGGGGGGAAAAGTTTCAGAATTGATTAGTATGTGGTGTGTTCCCACTTTTACTGTAATGGCAGCCTGCATTGGAGCTGCATGCACTCTGTAAAATCTGATCATCCATGTTATCCAGAATGACTTCACAATATTCCAAACAGCATCTCGTGATGTTACTGAATGATTGTCTTTCTCTGTCTTTGTGCCCCCATAAATGATCGATGAGGTTTAGGTCCGGTGACTGTGGAGGAAAGTCCATGACTGTTTGCACTCCTTGACGTTCTTTGGTCTTCAAGTAGTTGTTGCAAAGCTTTGAGGTGTTATCCTCCTGTAGTATGAATCCTTCTCGACAAAAAGCCAATCAAGCGGTCCACTAGTGCTCTCAGACTTGTGGCTACTATACATAGAATTGAAACCGGTAAAAATATAGCTATTTCCTGTTAAAATCCCAGTTAATCCTGACAGGGGGCTTGGGAACAGAGATGGGTCTAACATCAGAGAGGTGGAGGAAGATTATTATGGTGAGATGAAGGAGGCTTGGTCATGCTGCTACAGCACTTGGGTCTACTGCTATACACTCACAGAGCAGTGTGGAAAGTGAATAAAAGAAAACTACACTCAGAAACAAAAGTACTACTATGCACCTTAGCTTGTGATGGTTTCCTCCAAGGTTCATAGCTTGTACCTTCATGCAACAGTAATTCACACTATGTCCACTAGAGGGCACCAGCCTACTGGCAAGCTAAGCTACAGTACATGGTGGTACCTTTAGTTATGAGAGCACACCTAATAAACCACTGTTAAGGCGAGCTGGCTCGGGAATCCTCAGTCAGAGTGTTGAAATGCACAGACAGAGCCTCTTCCTCTGGGTTCGGCGGCCGTCTGAAGTCCTCTCTGGTCACCACGTAGCCCACCAGAATGGCGAAACACACCAGCAGCAGGCCGAGCATGTTAGCCAGGACCCCTTCAGGAGCAAACGGCGGCCTAAAACACAAGTGGATACACAAGCTTGTGAGTCTTGTTGCGCAAGTCCGAGTTGAGTGTCCAGCATGTGAATCTGTGTCATGTCTCGCGTCTCTAGAGTGCAAATCTGAATCAAATCCCGAGTCTCATGTCTCTAGCCTGCAAGTCTGAGTGGAGACTTGAGTTTCTAGTGCGCAAATCTGAGTTAAGTCACGAGTCCCCAGTACGTGAGTCCGAGTTGAGTCTCGAGTCTCTAGTGTGCGAATCCGAGTCAAGTCTTGAATTTCTAGGGAACCATTCTGAGCCGAGTCGGAGAATTAGGGACCCGTTTGCGACTCCATCACCCCATCCCTGAATGACCAACATATTCATCATGTCTGTACTAGGTTCTCTGGATGGTTTAATTAAAGTAACATGGTTAAACAATGCAAACAGTTCCAAACTTTGCTCCGTATCAGAAAGTAGTTAATTAGACTTCATATAAAAGCAGAGTGACTCAGTTTGCAGACTGACTCATCTTCCCACTGACCTTCACCTCTGAAACTCTCAGCACCACTCAAGTGATTCATCAGTCCTGTTATTATCTTTCTGAAGCAAGGTTTGGAGGATTCGTTTAGCTATGATGACTCAGGCTGTTCAAAACAAACTCTTTCAAAGAGCAAGGCTATTACAGATGCTCTGTGTGAGGCCTTTGTGATCCATAATAAGAATAAATGAAATCTCCAATAGATAATACAGTCCAGCTGGTGCGGAGTGAACTTTAAAAGAATAAACTGTGGAGAGTTTATTAGAGTTCAGGAATCTCAAATTAGAAAAAAGCTGGAAGAGTAGGGAAAATGCTAAGAAAAAACAGTGTTTCTTCCATTTACTTTCTTTTATTTTATTGCAGACAGTCTGAACCAGAGATATTTCATGTTTTGTCTGGTCAACTTCATTTCATTTGTTGATAAACATCCATTCCTGCATTTCAAAAAAAGTTCGGACTGTAAAGCATTTACCATTATTTGTAATGTTGAATTTTCTTCTCACCACACTTAATTTTTTTGGCACAGAGGATACCAAGTGGTTTAGTGTATCAGGTGTTGCATTCTATCTGCAAACACATCTTGAGGGATGCAACAGGACTGGGTCGTCAAGGTCTCCATTTTTCAAAATTCTCTCCACAAAATTCTCTGTCGGGGACAGGTCAGTACTCGTACCCACTTACTCCTCAGGCATGCCTTTGTAATGTGTGCAGCATGCGGTTTTGCATTGTCTTGTTGAAAAATCTCTGAAAAAGATGACGTCTTGAAAGCAGCTTATGTCTCTAAGATCTCAGTGCTTTTCTGCTGCATCACAGAAGTGTAAATGGCCTTGGCCAAGGGCACTGACCCAACCCCATACCATGTCAGAGCCTGGCTTTTGGACTTGTTCCTCATAACAGTCTGGATGATCCGTTTTGTCTTTGGTCCGGAGCACACAGCATCTGTTTCTTCCAAAAAAGATTGGGAATACTGATTCAGCTGACCACAATACACGTTTCCACTGTGTGATGGTCCATCCCAGATGCCTCCGAGCCCAGAGGAGTCGACTCCACTTCTGAACATGGTTAAAATCAGTCTTCTTTTTTGCACAGTGACGTTTTAAGTGGCATTCGTAAATGTAACTGGGACTGTGGTAGCCTAGTGGTTAAGGTGCAGAACTATGAACCAGAAGGTCCAGGGTTCAAATCCCACCTCTGCCAAGCTGCCACTGTTGGGTCCTTGAGCAAGACCCTTAACCCACAATTGCTTGGATTGTAAGATTGTATCGTCGCTCTGGATAAGGGCATTTGCTAAATGATGTGAATGTAACTCTGTACTGTAGTGCTTGATAAAGGTTTGATAAAGTAATCCCTTGCCCATGTGGTTCTATCAGTTATTGATGAATGACGGTTCTTGATGCAGTGCCGTCTGAGGGATCAGGTTACAGGTGTTCAGTTTAAGCTTGCACCCTTGGCCTTTACACACTGAAATTCCTCCAGATTCCTTGAATCGTTTAATGATATGCACTGTAGAGGAAGAAATATGCAAATCCCTTCCAATGTTTCTTTGAGGAACATTGTTTTTAAACATTTCAATAATTTTCTAACATATTTATTGACAAACTGGAGATCCTCTGCCCATCTTTGCTCGTCAAAATCTCAACCTTTCCTGGATGCCGCTTTTGTACTAAATCAAGTTTGAAATGACATCATTATTTAGTTTTTTACCTCATTACTAGCCCTAAATTGCTCCGTCCCAACTATGTTTTGAATGTGTTGCAGGCCTGAAATGCAGGAATGGATGTTTATTAGTAAATGAAATGAAGTTGACCAGACAAAACATGAATTATCTTGGGTTCGTACAGTCTGCAATGAAGGAAAAGTCATTAACACTACATATATTTTTTGTTTGCAGTTTTTCTGACTTGGAGTTGTACAACAATACCATTTATGTAATCACATGAATGAAACATAAGACAATTAGGGGCTTACACATTATAGTAAAAATACTATACAAGCAGTTGTTTCATTTGATTTGTTAAAGTGCTGCTCCAAGTTTGAGTAGCTTTAGATGACTGTTTCGGTGTGTATGTACAGGTCAGTACTCACAGGCCACTAAAGAGCATTTTCTCAGTGATGCCCATGACCGAGGAGCCAACAGCCATTGCTAGAAGCACCAGACCAAAGAAGACGTGTAGTGGCAGATACCATCTTCTTAGCACCATTGACGCCCAGGGGAAGAGGAAGAAGCCCAGTCCCAGCAGCCACTGCACAGGAAGTTGATAAGTAGATGAGTTGGGGAGAAGTTTGGCAGTTTAAGTGTAGGTGGGAGTTGTGGTTTATTCAGATGTGCATGGAGACTAACAGGCCAGGTTCAGGTGTAGTTGAAGGAAGCAGTTCAGGTATAAGGGGCACTCAAGCCGGGATTTCACCCAAACGTTTCGCAATGTTATGCGCATATATGACATTTGGGCAGAAAGAAATGCGAATAAAGCCATGTTTCCATCCATTACAGTTATGCGAATAAACCTTAGATGACGTAGGTTCCCACGATTAGGGGTGGCATTGAAGCAAGTAAAAATAGAGGAATTTAACAGAATAACCTTTAAAGCCATTTACAATCTTTTTATGGCGGTGTTCTTTTCAGTTCAGAGACGGCAGGCAAGACGAGCAGTGGCCCAAAAAATTCTAAAAATCTATTTCCACATAATAAAATGTGGAAAAAAGTTATTGTAGGTGAGGAGAGAGAGGCCGGATTTGAGATAGTTCAGGTGTAAAGCGGGTGGAGCAAAGGACTGAGAGTCTCACCTGCAGGAGGAAAAGAACAAAGGTGAGCATGCCACACCAGCTGTGCAGAGAGTACATGTGGGAGATGCCAGCTTTGCTGTGGTAATCAAACACTGCCACCAGACCTGAAGAGAGACCAGCATCATTACCCTGTGTTTGCATTCGCACCCTGTTTAGATGATTATAGGTCTGTTTTACACAACATTCACTTACCCACAATGCTGATGATGAGGGCCAGCATGTGAAGAAGAGCATGGAGGAGCTTGACTGAGCGTTTGCTCTCATTTCTGAACACACGGTACACTAACACAGCTGATGAGAAGATACAGCAAACAGAAGGTAATCAGGTGATATCCATAATATCCATATTCAACCTCTTGAAATAAGTTTGGCCAAAATGTTTATGTAAAATACAGTATATCCTATTGGTGTGATGTTGTCAGAGTTCCTGTTTACTCCACCATCTGATGCATTTGCATCTTTTGAACACCAGAGGGTCAGGGTGATGTGTGCTGGAGAGCCACATCATTCCTCATGGCTCTCCCCTGACTCGTTTCTCTTTCCACAAGAGGTGGAACTGTTGCCACCTGCTGTACCTTTTCTATAAATACTCCCCTTCCTGTTTACTTCCTTGTCTGGCCTTTTCACTTCCCTGGTGATTCTTGCTGGGTTTGGCTCTTGCTCGTTTTCTGGTTAGTGCGTTCTTGTCTCTGTTTCTTGGTGTCGTTTCATGTTTTGTTCAGTGTCTTTTATGCTCTAGCTTCCCTGTGTGTTAGCCTGTTAGCATATTGTCTTGGGATTGTCTTGTTTGTTAGCTGCTGTTAACTGTTGCTTGTATTAGGTATTGTTGGTATATATTGCTCTCTGTGTTTTGTCATTGTGTTTTCACTGTCTGCTGGGTTAGCACTGTGTTTCTTAGAGTTCACTTGTTGAATAATCTTTGTTTGTTAGTATTGTTAGCAGCTTTTGTGTTTAGCACCTCTTGTCTTGTCTCTAGCTTATCACTTAGGCTGTTTAGTATCTCTGTGTATCACCATGTTCATTGTAAATAAACCTTGCACACTTGCACCCATGTCTGTCTCACCTGCCCCTTTGTACCTGGTTTATCTTCTATCTGCATTTGGAAACTTGTTAAAGGCAAACATGAATTTGAGATTAAGCTTGTTTTCTTACTTTGATTTTCAATTTAAGATGGTACTTGTTTAAATCTATTATACAAGTACAAACTGTTATACAACTATTTAATACATGGTGAAAATACAATAGAACTTTTTTTACAATTTTAAACCTCTGTTTCTAGTCATTTCTTTTAATTTCAGGGGAGTAAAGTTTAAAAAAAAGACATTGATTAAAAAAAAAGGGCCGAACTGTGACAGCTTGACATAATCAATAATAAAACAAAAACCTTTCCATTAGTTGCCAAGAGACTTAACCACTTTAGCATTTAGCAGAAGCTCTTATCTACAGCAACTTACAGTTGCAGGCTGATCAGTTAATGGTTAATGGTTTTCTCAAGAGTGGAACAGTGAAAGCTGGAAGGAACACATACTTGAACTCACAACCTTCCAACCTTCCTTAAAAACTCAGACACTGCATCCAAGAATCAATGACATGTACTCAGTTGTACAAAATGTGCCATTGCATTAAGGCCACAAGGCTGATGTAGGGACTTATAGCCACCACCTTAGCATTCTGCAGTATATCAGTCATCACATACGCCTCAAATAACAGTTCTCTTTTTTTTACATTTACAACATTTAAGGATCTGAAGTAATAACCTTCTGATCAGTAGTCCATAGCCTAAATCACTGAGTCACCACTGTTTAGACCAAAGAGCCCTATACATGGTATTGGCTTTTGGACATTAGGACCAGTTTCCCAGGCTTAGACTGGTCCTAATCCTGACTGAAAAAAGCTTTCAGCTGAGAGTCACCATTCATACTTTAGCCTGAGTCCAGATTTAATCCATGTTTTTAAACTTGATTTAAGGAAAACATTGAGATCTGAAAGCCAATGCACACTGGCCAAACTGTCACTTTGATGTAGAAGGTCTGTTGAAGGATTTAATAGTAACAGAACATGAGAGGGAGTGTTTTATCGGGAATACAATTACAAGCTGAAGGCAAGTGCCATAGATCATCACAGCCCTGATGTTATCAATAACGTATGACCTCGATTTTTCTCTTGCTGTTCTTTTAACAACAAAATAATAAAGCTCAATAAATCAAAGAAGCTCTGAATTTCTTATTGAATATTCTTTAATATTAACAAACCTTCTGCCAAAGGAGTTGCTATGCAACAGTAACCATTTCCTACCCTGCCTCAAGACGGTATGCTAGCGTATGGTTTATACACTACCAAGTAATGTTAGTTTGAAATACACAATGCAAATAAGTGAGGATTAAAGGAAAACAGAACTAAAATGAAATTTAAGAACTAAACAATATAATTTAGTTATTTATTGGGGTTATTACATTATTTGTTGGGGTTATTGCATTATTTGGCAACGCATCAGCGGAGTGGTATTGTTTTTGTGTGAAAAAAACGTTCTGTACTCAGCCAGTCAGATTTTAATGTCAGAACTGACTCTGTTTTTAATATGTAATTAATATATACATTATAAAAACTGACACCTGATCTTCTCTATGGTTTCTCCATGATCTACATCTTTAATAAGTTGATATTCTAACGTCCTAACTGAAAGAAGAACATATTAAGCCTGTTTCTAGAGTGCAGGGCTTCCCTCAGGCCTGTTCTTAGCCATGTCATTGTGAACGATTGAAGCCCTAATGGAACCATGACCTTTCAAATGTAGTGTCCTAATTCAATTGCCATCGAGAAGGCTGAACAGATTAGCTCAGCAAAACGTGCCTGTTTCTGCTGAAGGTTCAATTTGTTGCCCGGTGGCCAAACAATAAATACTCTAATTACAGGAAAGGCACACAAAGCAGTGACGTCTGTTCCAAATTACAAACAGATCTATAAGTCTGAGTTGGCTGCTGTTCTTCTTTACTGATCTGAGCCGTGGCTACAGTGCTTTTGATTTGTAATAACTACCACTATACATGTACTATATTCTATCTGTTGCACCGTCGATTTTGTAGTTTACTATACAGTGGTCTTTGAAAGTTTGTGAACCCTTGAGAATTTTCGATTTCTGCAGAAATATGACCTAAATCATCATCAGATTTTCACACAAGTCCTAAAAGTAGATAAAGAGAACCCAGTTACACAAATGAGACAAAAATATTATACTTGGTCATTTATTTATTGAGGAAAATGATCCGATATTACATATTAGTGAGTGGCAAAAGTATGTGAACCTCTAGGATTAGCAGTTAATTTGAAGGTGAAATTAGTCAGGTGTTTTCAATCAAAGAATAAAGTTTTCAATAAAGAACAGGGATCTATCAAAGTCTTCTCTTCACAACACATGTTTGTGGAAGTGTATCATGGTACGAACAAAGGAGATTTCTGAGAAGCTCAGAAAAAGAGTTGTTGATGCTCATCAGGCTGTAAAAGGTTACAAAATCATCTCTAAAGAGTTTGGACTCCACCAATCCACGTCAGACATATTGGTTGTACCAAATGGAGGAAATTCAAGACATTGTTACCACCCCCCCAGGAGTGGTCGACCAACAAAGATCACTCCAAGAGCAAGGAGTGTAAGAGTTGTGAGTCACAAAGGACCCCCAGGGTAAACTTCCTAAGCACACTGAAGGGAAAGCCTCCCTCTCACATTGGCTAATGTTAATTTTCATAAAAAAAAATGGAGTCCCACCATCAAGATGAACACTGAACAACAAGGTGGTGGCGATGGCAGGGTTGCAAGGAGAAAGCCCTGCTCTCCAAAAAGAAACATTGCTTTGCCTGCTCGTCCTTGAGTTTTGCTAAAGATCACGTGGAACAGCCGAAGTCCATTGGAAGGAATGTTTTTGGGGACGGATGAGAACCAAAATAGAACTTTTTTGTTTAAAACAAAGCGTTATGTTTGGAGAAAGGAAAACAACTGCATTCACACAGCATAGGAAACCTTATATCTGTGAAACATGGTGGTGTAGTATCAGTTTGGTCCTGTTTTTTTGCTGCATCTGCAGGACCTTGCCATCTTGATGAACAATGATTCTGAATGATTCAGAGAATCTAAAGAACATGTCAGGGGACATACAACTCTGTCCATGAACTGAATCTCAAGAGAAGGTGGTCATGCAGCAAGCAACACCCTAAGCACCAAGCCGTTTCTAAAACTAACCAAAGAATGGTTTTACAGAGGAGTAAAGTTCATGTTGGATGCCAAAGTCAAAGTCCTGACCTTAATCCCCAATGGAAATGTTTTGGAAGGACACCTGAAAGCAGCAGCTAATTTGAAGAAATCCCAGAGCTGAAGCTGTTCTGTTGGAGGAATGGCTAAAATTTCCTCAAAGCCCGTGTCAGGACTGATCAACAGCTACAGGAACGTTTAGCTGCAGTTATTGCTTTAAAGCAGAGTTTCACATTACTTTTTGTGCCACTCACTAATATTGGATAATTTCCTCATAAATAAATGACCAAGTATAATATGTTTGTCTCATTTGTTTAACTGGTTTCTCTTTAAATCTCCGTTTAGGACTGGTGTGAAAATCTGATGATTTTTAGGTCATATTTATGCAGAAAATGTAGAAAATTCTACAAGGGTTCACAAACTTTCAAGCACCACCGTACACATTAGACCCTATATAAGAGGTCTTGTGTGTCTAAATCATAAGAGAGTATGTTCAGACATATTGACAATATGTTCACTAAACATGTATTAGTAACATCACATTTAGGGTATTCCTTTAATCATGCTTCGTGTAATGTCCTACTATGGGGCATAATATGGAGGAAAATCACACACAACCTCTGTAGATGTACCAGTGCAAACAGTCCACTAAAAGCCTCTGTTCAGGACCTCTTACGTTTGGATAATTTCCTCTTCTCATAGCACACGTGAGTCCCCCCCCAGCAGCTCCACCAGCCTGATGATGTTGCCAGACTCGTGTTTCAATAAGCAGGCTCAGTCCTGTGTGCGCATATTTAAAGTCCAAAAGAATGAACCTTCCTGCCTTACCAAGTGACCAGTGTACTCGGTGAACCCACCAGCCCTGATGACACAGAAGAACGGAGTGACATTGGGACCAGAGAGGGCTACCAACTGTAATTTCACCCAATTGTGGATAGGATGATGTCATTCTTGTAAAAATCTCGGTGACTCACAGCTGAGTGAGGAGATACTGAGAGTTCTTCATGGGCAGGTGCCAAGAGGGAACAGGAACATCTATATGGTCCTACAATCCCATATTGAAAAGTTCTATGTTTTAATAAATTATCAGTAAATGTTAAGATCTATATACAGTGGAACCTAGGAATATGAACGCATCTTCTCCTTCAGTCCAAACAATTGTGGATTAAGGGTCTTGCTCAAGGACCCAACAGTGGCAGCTTGGCAGAGGTGGGATTTGAACCCTGGACCTTCTGGTTATAGTCCTTAACCACTGGGCTACGATTGAAATTGGAGATCAAACAAACTTCTGGAACCAATTAAGTTCGAATTCCGAGGTTCGCCATAAAACTCAAAAGAAGAAGATGAAGAACTTAGATCATAGGCATATTATATTGTATTGTATTATTATATATATGTATATTATATCAGTCTATGAAAGTGATTTCAGACACTCCCTCAGTCTCGGCGCCACTGGCCCAGTGATGAGACGTCTCGAGACTGCGTTTGTCTCAGTGGCTATAAAGACTGTGGTGGCCTAGTGGGTAAGGTACTGGATTATGGACCAGAAGGTCCACGGTTCAAATCCCACCTCTGCCAAAGCTGCTATTTGAGCAAGACCCTTAACCCACAATTGCTTGGATTGTAAATGTAAATCAGGGTTAGGGTTAGGGTTAATCAGAGTTTGAATGGCCTTCTGGAACCAATAAAGTTTGAATTCCGAGGTTCCACTGTAAATACATGCACAAGTGAACAGTTGGGTCTTGAAGTCGACCATTTAACAGGGGACAAATTATAATGGTGAACCAACTGGGTTGGATGGAGTATCTCCTAAACAACAAGGCTTGTGGAGCGCTCCTGATCAGTAGTGGTGACAAACCAGCCAATATTTGCCTAAGGATGGACAAACCACAAACTAGGAGACTAGGAAAACAAGGGCACTAGGAGAGCAAGGTGAATAAAGTCTTCTGTCTGGTCAGATCCAGCAGAAGGGCTACCGTCACAGGAATGGTTAATGGTGGTTACAGAAGGAGTGTGTCACAATCTCAGTACATCACACCCTGCTGAGTACAGAGGTGACTAACCACAATGCTACAACCTTCCGTTCTCTGCTGAACTCTCCCATCAATAAGGCGTTTCTGCCTGCAGAACTGCCACTCACTGGAAGCTTTTTATTGCACCAATCTGATTACACTCTAGTTGTGTGTGAAAATCCTGTTGTTTACACCAAATTCTGACCCTACTATCTGAATGTTTTTCAAATCTTCTGTTGTCCAATTGTTTCAGTTGCCCCTTCATAACTGACAGGAGAGGCACCCGGTGTGGTCTTCTGCTGGTGCAGCCCATGTGCTTCAAGGTTCAACGTGTTGTGCATTCAGAGATGCTCTTCTGCATAACTCGGTTGTAACGAGTGGTTATTTGAGTTACCGTTGTCTTTAAGCTCAAACCAGTCTGTCCATTTTCTCTTACTTCTGGCATCAACAAGACGTTCATCCACAGAACTACCCTCACTGGATATTTTCTCTTTGTTGGACCATTCTCTGTAAACCCTAGAGATGGCGCTGTGTGTGAAAATTCCAGTGGATCAGCAGTTTCTGAGAAACTCTGACCAGCCCATCTAGCACCAATGAGCCTGCCATGTTCAAAATCACTTAAATCACCTTTCTCCCCCATACTGATGCTCGGTTTGATTTCAGCAGGTCGTCTTACCTATGTCAGTGAGTTAGTTGTCCTTGTCATCATTTAATTTATAACTGCCTAAAACAATTAGGCCACTTCTGGCAAATTAGGGGGAAAGTTTACCCCCCTTCCTACACGTGCCTGTAAGCTCATAGGCCTGGATTTGAGTGTGTAATGCTCTTGGAAACTGTACAGTGCGTGCATTTTTTTGTTTGCTTAACAACCCAGTTCAGCTATTTCTTGTTGGCACTTACTGTCACACACACAAGAAATCTCATTAGACAGCTGTCACAGATAAGCTGACATCCTGTTAGGATTGGCTGTCCTGCTTTTTTTCTACAGAAGGCGTGCCAGATTTCTCAAATTCCATGCACGTGCTATTTCACTGGCTTATTTAGTAATTAGGGCATGTAATTAATATGTAAACCTTCAGAAATGTGATCTAAACTCTTTTCCCTTTGTGTTAGAGAACCATTGATGCTAATGTTGTATACTACCATATTTAATGTGTTTGTGCCCAAGGCACAGCACAGTGAATCCTCTGGCCCAGACATCCAGAGACTTCTGCAGTGATGAGCTGTTCCTAAAGTTCAACTAAACCTCTTTAATTCTCTCAGGACTCTTATAAGTCATTAACATAAATTATTTATTTAGTATTGAGTATCAACCAATAATGGCAGTAGCAGTGTTTGTTTCTTCTGTGCATTTAATTGTGCCGTATAAGCTTGCGGTGTTTGTGTTTTCTTTTTAGGCGCATAATCATGGGGTAATGTGCCATTATGCACTCACTTTCAATCGCTCGTGCATTTATACCAGCAGGTTTTGATGATATCTCCCTCTATACCCACTGTTATTGCCTCTTACCATCTCCGTAGAGGAAGACCAGGCCCATGACCATGCAGAGCGGGTGCACGTTAAACTGCTGCTCCGAGCTGTCCCAGGCATAACCCCCGTAGTAATGACCCATCCACACCCCTGTCATCACCACACACGCTACACCCAGCACCTGGGATCCAACAATGTACCACGGCAGGCTCTGGATCCCACCCCAACGCTGAGGCATTCCCTCCATCACTCCTATGACAGAGGAGAGTAAAGGGTAAGAGTGTGACAAGAAAAATCTATTCATTCAGAGTTTCAATTGTAAATAGTACAGCGGGAGTATTTTGAAATGTAGTTGCAGTAACCTCATTAATTCACCAAACACACACACACGTGTGTATATATATATATATATATATACACACACAGTGAGGCAAAAAAAGTATTTAGTCAGCCACTGATTGTGCAAGTTCTCCTACTTAGAAAGATGAGAGAGGTCTGTAATTTTCATCATAGCTACACTTCAACTATGAGAGACAAAATGAGAAAAAAATCCAGGAAATCACATTGTAGGATTTTGAAAGAATTTAATTGTCATAGAATTTAATAATCATGGTAGAAAATAACTATTTGGTCAATAACAAAAGTTCAACTCAATACTTAACCTTTGTTGGCAATGACAGAGGTCAAACGTTTCCTGTAAGTCTTCACCAGGTTGGCACACACTGTAGCTGGTATTTTGGCCCATTCCTCCATGCAGATCTCCTCTAGAGCAGTGATGTTTTGGGGCAACACGGACTTTCAACTTCGTTGCCCCGAGCGGTGTGTGTTGGGATCATTGTCATGCTGGGAAGACCCAGCCACGTTCCATCTTCAATGCCTCACTGATGGAAGGAGGTTTGACTTAAAATCCAAGATACATGGGCCCCGTTCATTCTTCCCTTAACACGGATCAAGCATGATGTTTCACCCCCATGCTTCACAGTAGGTATGTGTGTTCTTGGGATGCAACTCAGCTTTCTTCTTCCTCCAAACACGACGAGTTGAGTTTTACCAAAAAAGTTCTATTTTGGTTTCATCTGACCACATGATATTCTCCCAATCCTCTTCTGGATCATCCATATGCTCTCTGGCCAAACTTCAGACGGGCCCTGGACATGTACTGGCTTAAGCAGGGGGACACGCCTGGCAGGATCTGAGTCCCTCTCGGTGTATTGTGTTACTGATGGTAGCCTTTGTTTACTTTGGTCCCAGCTCTCTGCAGGTCATTCATCAGGTCCCTCCGTGTAGTTCTGGGATTTTTGCTCACCGTTCTCATGATCATTTTGACCCACAGGATGAAATCTTGCGTGGAGCCCCAGATCGAGGGAGATTATCAATGGTCTTGTATGTCTTCCATTTTCTTACAGTTGCTCCCACAGTTGATTTATTCACACCAACCTGCTTGCCTATTGTAGATTCACTCTTCCTAGCCTGGTGCAGGTCTACAATTTTCTTCCTGGTGTCCTTCGACAGCTCTTTGGTCTTGTCCATGGTTGAGTTTGGAGTCTGGCTGTTTGAGGCTGTGGACAGGTGTCTTTTATATAGATAACGAGGTCAAACAGGTGCCATTAATACAGGTAACGAGTGGAGGACAGAAGAGCTTCTTAAAGAAGAAGTTACAGGTCTGTGAGAGCCAGAAATCTTGCTTGTTTGTGGGCGACCAAATACTTATTTTTCACAATGTTTTACAGTTAAATTCTTTAAAAATCCTATTTTTTTTCTCATTTTGTCTCTCATAGTTGAAGTGTAGCTATGATGAAAATTACAGACCTCTCTCAGCTTTCTAAGTAGGAGAACTTGCATAACTGCATTGAAAAAAAAACATTTTAAAGTTTTGGAGGATTGCATTCCCCCCTTACTATGCCGCACAGTGGTTTGTAACTAACCCTAACCCTGTTACTTTTACTATTACAAGGCACTACTGATATAGTCCAACATCCAACTACCATTACTATTAGTACTACTCTTACTGCTGCTACTACTTCTATTACTGCTACCATTATTATTACAAGTTCTACCAGGGAAGAATGGTGGTGAAAGCAGTTAGCACGGCCACCTCACAGGTCATAGGTTAATTGGTCACTCTAAATTTCCACAGTGCGTTTGTGTCTGACTAGTATTGATGTAACCCTTCTCCTGTCGTGAATAGCCATTGATGCTGATGCAACGTTAATAAATAAATAAACAAGCAACCTAATTGTACTATTCCTGCTATTATTCCTACTGCTATCACTACTGCTGCTAATAAATAAAATCCTAGATAATTACAGGTTTTTTTGTGAGGTCTCCGAAGGTTATATGTAAGTTTAGTCCTTGGTGGTTGTGTTTATTCAGAGAAACAAAATCAACGAAACACTTAAGTTGATTATTATTTATTTTCCTATCAATTTGTTAGCATTCTAATAATGCCATTGCCAAATAACGTGGCTCTGTTTTATTCAGTGCGAGGTGAGAGTGAGTGTGAGACAGATAAGAGGGCAAGTTAATGCAGAGCATGAGAACATCATGTGACTGGCACCGTGATCCATTTCACTAGAAAGCAACAGTTTGGCATGAAGTAATATGACTAACAAGTGAGAGAAAGTCATAGTAAGTACTCATAATTGGATTGCAAGCTTAAGTTGTGGTTTACATATCATGCAGCTTCAGTGACTCCGTGGTCAGAGCTAGCTGCTGGAAATGGCAGTTCCTGAGGGCCTGGGTTCAAACCCTGGGTGAGCCTTTAAATATGCAAATAGCCTTGTTTGAAAAATGCCTCCTCCACCTTACGCCAACATTCCTTGTGCAAAATGTGCCAATTATCTGCTTTGTATCATGTTATAATTGTGATCAATTCCACCTAAAATGCACATATAAACTGAATATAAACAGCCACTATTACTACCATTGCCACTTTGCTATTACCACTACAGGTACTCCCCATTTTATGTTGGCCCGACTTGAGATATTTGTGCTATCTATGTGCTATGTGCTAAAATCGGTTTTGTGTCAGTTTACTTGAAACTGGAGTTCCTGAGTTTGTAACTGACATTGAGATCTTGCATGGGGCTCCAGATCGAGGGAGATTATCAATACCTTATACAGTGGGGCAAAAAAGTATTTAGTCAGCCACTGATTGTGCATGGTCTCCTACTTAGAAAGATGAGAGAGGTCTGTCATTTTCATCATAGGTTCATCGTAGGTTGGTGTGAATAAATCAACTGGGAGCAATTGTAAGAAAATGGAAGACATACAAGACCATTGATAATCTCCCTCGATCTGGAGCCCCATGCAAGATCTCAATGTCAGTTACAAACTCAGGAACTCCAGTTTCAAGTAAACTGACACAAAACCGATTTTGGAGCCTAACAGTATGAACCCAAAGCATTTTTTATCTGAAAATGCCTAACGTCAATTGCTCACAGGCCTCATGTCATCTCGTGCTATGAAGGTAGTCCATGCTTACATTTCCAGCATGCACCTCCATCCAGAACGATTTAATAATTAAGCTGAGCATTTGAGGGCTCAGACCTTGCTTAGGGACCTACATGGCAGTTTGGTGAAGGCTGAAATTTGAACTCACAACCTCACAACAAGATATGTTGTTAACTCTAGGAATGGTAGGAATTTGGGGTCATCTTGCAGGTCATTGTTCTGCTTCCCACCTTCACCCCTCACCAAAACTTGTTTCAGTGCCTTGGAATTTGTTCCTCACCCAACCGAGTCTTTATTGCTGGATTAAGACTCATAAATCCAAACAGAACCCAATAGGTGAGGTAAGAGTCAATTTAACACTAACACACAATACCATTTAGAGTGTCACGCCCTTACAAACGGCAGCTTTCCTGCAAACTCAGCAAAGACCAGCATATGATGTGTGCTGGACGCTGGTATACTGGTCAACAAGACCATGCAAGGTTCATGTCGGTCCAAGTTGGTTTATGCCAGCCTGGTGCTGGTTTAGCTGGTCATACCAGCAAAACACAAAACATACTGAAACAACAACTGTTGTTTCTTTAAACTGATGCAATCCTATAACATAGAGTTCAAGCAGTTGTGGGTTAGTGGTCTTGCAGAACTGTGGCAGCTTGTCAGTCGTGGGACTTGAACCCTCAACCGTTGGGTCAGCAGTCGAGTACCTTAACTGCTGTGTAACCACAGTCCTAATTGCTCTGACTAGACACTGGAATCGGTGTATTAACCTCTGAATTTAATGTAGACTCAAAAAATAGCGGGTGTTCACTGACTGACTACCTGTACACGAGCGCGTGCAGATTTACCTGTGGGCTTCACCTGACGTCCTGCTCACGTCTTCAGTACGTTTGGCTCTCGTGCGTAGAGGGCGCGCTCAACAGCTGGTGTCACAGCAGGGGCTTGTACAGATTTTAGAATAAAATCAAATCCTCATATTACATTATAACATAGATTTTAGAGTGCAAGCGTAAATCCTTCCTCGCGTGTTTCTCCTCCTCACGAGCAGCAGCATGAATCAACTTCTCTCCACGCACACGCAACCAACGGCTGACGTGTGGTGGAAGTTGGTCACGCCCTTGGCCTATTGTGATTGGCCTGGTCTCAGAAGTAGGAGGGACGAACGAGGATGGGTTGTCATGACGACTAGGCGTAATGAAGGAGGTCAGAAAATGATGCACAGAATGAAATCGAACCACTGTCTCAACCATTATAGTCTCATTTACAACACTTCTATTGATAATACTGTATTACAATACAATATTATATTAACAAAACGTAACATAAAAAGGCATCACTACTGTAATATAGTAGCCTATTGTATAGTAGTAGTGATTCTACTACCGTTACGTTCATTGGATATGTCAAAGTCAAAAGTGAAATTTATTTCTGTAGCGCTTTTTACACAAAGCAGCTTTAAAAAAGTGTATTACCTAGACCCAAAGCCAAACTGAGCAAGCCTAGGGAGACAGTGGAAAGAAAAAACTCCCTAAACATTATAATGAAGAAACTTTGGGAGGACCAAGACTCAAAAACCGACCTCCTTGGGTGTCCTAGATGTTGTATGTTTATTGGGTTTAATTAACGTCACTTTCAGCATCAATGGCTATTTACGACAGACAAAGGGTTACTTCGATACACGGGGTTACTTCAAAATGGTTTTATAATTACAGTGGGGTAAAAAAGTATTTAGTCAGCCACTGATTGTGCAAGTTCTCCTACTTAGAAAGATGAGAGAGGTCTGTAATTTTCATCATAGCTAACAACTTCAAACTATGAGAGACAAAATGAGAAAAAAAATTCAGGGAATCACATTGTAGGATTTTTTTTTTAAAGAATTTAATTGTAATCATGGGGGAAAATAAGTATTTGGTCACCCACAAACAAAGCAAGGATTCTGGACTCTATCACAGACTGTAACTTCTTCTTTAAGAAGCTCTTCTGTCCTCCACTCATTACCTGTATTAATGGCACCTGTTTGACCTCGTTATCTGTATAAAAGCCACCTGTCCACAGCCTCAAACAGTCAGACTCCAAACTCAACCATGGCCAAGACCAAAGAGCTGGTTCAGTTCCAGCTTCAGTTTTGGGTCCGATGACGGTCGGGTTCGAGTTTGGAGACGAGCGAATTGTAACACCACAAGCGCTTCAATCCTGCCATTGCTGTGGAGTGACACACTGCCCCAGCTGCTGGTGTGATGATCTGGAGAGCCAATGCATATGACAGTCAGTCACCCCTAGTAGTGATACGAGGGACACTAACAGATCAGAGATATGTGCAGGACATCCTGAAACACGTTCTGCCTCTCATAGCAGGGCTTCCAACTGGCATTTTTCAGCAGGATAATGCTCGTCTACACACAGCAAGTGCTTCCGAGGAATGTCTCTGCCAGATTGTAACACTTCCGTGGCCTGTCCAGTCACCAGATTAATCGCCAGTTGAGCACTTATGGGACCAGCTGTGACAGCAGCTTTGGCAACTTACGAGTCCTATTATTGCTGTTCTTGCTACCACTCTACTAACCCCCAGGATCATCTTGTATCCAGGTTAGATGCTGCTCAACTAGAGCCTCCCTTCCATTGTATAGTTCCTCCCAATGAACGTATCCTTTCGCTCTAATATTGTAATCACTTACAAATATCATCATTACATTCATACGTGTAACATTTTATTTAATTCCAACAACTACTTCTTGGTGCATTTTTTGTCAATGAATGTACAAGTGTAATATGTTTATAATATTACCCTGCCTTACCTGCAACCACCTGTGCTACCTAGCCACTTTTTCCTTGCCACTGTCACCTTTGACTTTCCATTAAGAGTCTAGACTCTGCGTGCTGTAAACTTGCTTTGTGACCATGTCTATTGTTGGAAATGGCATATAACATTTTCTCATGAATTAAATACAAATAACAGAAGCAATACAGAGAATACTTTCAACAATAGGCATATACCCTCGTCAAACCAAGATTCTTAAGTGTGGGTGACAGTGAGGTTATGTATGGTAATTAATGTCTGGTGTAATTAAGTTTTGTTGGGTTTTTCATTACAATTATAAGGTTTTTGCTATGGGAATTTCAGCTCTGTAGAAGTAAAAATTCTGTCAGTCAGTCAGAATGTTAGTCAGATATCTTTTAAGAAGCTTGGGGAGTGAATGGCAAGAAAGGGAACAGAAGTGTGTCCACTTATTTAGTGTATTTTTACAAAACAGAAGTGGACCCAGAACTAACCTCTGGAGAATCCCCATAATGAACCTATGAAGAAACTGAATCCTTCTAGGATTTGTGGGCAGTCCATTACTCACTAAATTACATGAGATTGTCAACACTTTATTATAAAATAAGCTTTCTGTTAATGATTTTGGCCACCTGTAGATTAATGTAAGTGTTAAAATTTAATAGATTCTGCTATAATACTGTATATACCATATCAAACTCATCTGTTCATGATTTAACTGATTTTCTGGGGGTCTGGAACGGATTAATTAAATTTACATTATTCCTTATGGGAAACATTGTTTGGTACTCTTCATTTTCAGTTCTCGAAAAACCATCTGGAAAGAATAAACTAAGAGAACTGAGGTACCACTGTATCTGATTTTGTTTCCAGACAGTTTGATTTTCTTGGAGGTCATGTTCCTGACAGTTGAAAAGAAACAGTAGTATATGTGTGGTGCAAGCCATTTTTAGGCAAGAATTGAAGGAGACAAATCTGGCAACGTTGGCAGTATTAATGAGTGATTCTTGACTAGAGGTGTCACTCAAAAGAAGGGAATAGGCTGGTTGTCTGTTACAGAAATAGCAGTGAGCCAGCCATCTAATTAAAAGATGAGTTCTTTCTAAAAGTCAAGCAATCTAACTGAAAGCGAAGTTATTTTTGAATCATCAAAGTTTGGCTCTGTAGTTTGGCTTTTCAGTTGAGGCAATGATGACATATGACGCAATTTTAAAGTCATAACATTTAAGTGTGCATGATGGTTTTCCAGAGACACTAATCACATGACATGTACACTTCATTTTTAAGCTTACTTAACAAACTGTGAACAGAAAGAAATGTAAGGAAAGCTGCAGCTTTAACACACGTCCAGGTTACCGTGGATCCGATGGGGTGTTGCTCTAATTATAGGTTATATTGTCTGCTATCATGGTCAGCAAAAGCAGATTCATGATGTAAGCACCACCGAATGAACTAAACCATGGAGTTAGCTTGCAGTCCTGCTCCAGTGTTGTTGGCACCTCAGAGGCTATCACTAATGGTTCATTATCAGATGGGCCAGATGAGGCATTTTGGGCTTCACACAATATTTCTGGTTTGATTTAGACTTCATAAGAAAGCAGATTGTAAAAATGTATATACCAACCCCTAATCATCTGAGAGGTGGTGTTTAAATGTAGGGATTTGGGGAAGGATTACTGTCACTACAGCTGTCTGGCAACCAGCAATTACCTGCACCTCCCGTGGAAAATATGACGCTTCATCAGCTGGTGGAGTCATTTCTGTTGTGTTGGCATTACTTCTGTAATCTTCCAGAAACACCGAAACAATTCGCATATTTTCTCACTTTTATTACGTGTTGTACATTTACATATCAGCAGACTCTACGTTGCAACAATCATGGTGTTAAACAACAATAACAATAGAAAACCTCTCTCCATATCCGCAATGTAATCAACTTAGACGCCATAGGACCTGGGAGAGGCGCTGCTGCCCCATAACGTCCTTGAAACCGCTTTACTAAAATACGCAAGTAAAAAGATCTTGTTATATGATTGTTGGAATAATATAATTGTTCTGCCTGTTTCTGTTTTTAGTTCTAAAAATTGGCGTTGGATACATCTAGAAATAGTTTTCTCGTAATGAAGGTTATTTGATGTATTTATTGGATTTAAGAAAAGCTTTAGTCTGCTAACAAAATGAGATTTGAAAAGCTATTTTGGCTAGAACTGCTTTATTCCTTTTTTATTTTTTTTAATCAATAGCCCTTTTGTCCTCTGGCTAATGGACTTTGATTTGTATTTCCTTGTGTGAAAATATATATATTTTTAAATTGAGAAATAAATTTTCTGAAGTCAAATGTCACACTGCCCTAACAAATAAGCCACCCAAAGCTACAGACCAGATGCTACCATTGCTTGTACCAATCTGTGTTGTCGTATACGAGTAGTGTATTTAGGACCTGCTACTGCAAGTAATATGCTTGCATCTTTTCCTGATCTCATAAGATCTGTACCTAAAACAGACATTGAAATATGTGTCGCTTTATAGAAATGTGCTGTTATGAGGCGATTTCTCCAAATAGTTTTAAATTTTGTGCCGGTTTCAACTATGGAATAAACTCCCCACTTTCGTTCGAGATTCAGACACCCTCCAAAGTTTTAAGTCTAGGCTAAAGACATACCTATTTACGCAGGCTTTTGACTAGATTTAGACCAGGTTGCATGGCTTGGGTCACTGGGGCCGGAGTCTGGAGTCATGTCTGGCCTGCCTGCCTTGTCCGCTAGCCGGGAGTGTCGAGTGGGCGGTCTGGCTGAACTGGGCTTCGGTCCTCGTGATCTTGACTCGTGCATCCTTGCCTTAGAATAAGGGCAGAGCTGGGGGTTCATAGT
>JAJAGP010004715.1:0-44534 GCA_025084515.1 Ancistrus triradiatus
TTTGTGACCTCGCCAACTATTACACGCCTTGCTCTTGGACTGATCTTTGTTGGTCGACCACTCCTGGGGAGGGTAACAATGGTCTTGAATTTCCTCCATTTGTACACAATCTGTCTGACTGTGGATTGGTGGAGTCAGAACTCTTTAGAGATGGTTCTATAACCTTTTCCAGCCTGATGAGCATCAACAACTCTTTTTCTGAGCTCCTCAGAAATCTCCTTTGTTCATACCATGATACACTTCCACAAACGAGTTTTGAAGAGCAGACTTTGATAGATCCCTGTTCTTTAAATAAAACAGGGTGCCCACTCACACCTGATTGTCATCCCATTGGTTTAAAACACCTGACTCTAATTTCACCTTCAAATTAACTGCTAATAGTAGAGGTTCACATACTTTTGCCACTCACTAATATGTAATATTGGATCATTTTCCTCAATAAAAAAATGACCAAATATAATATTTTTGTCTCATTTGTTTAACTGGGTTCTCTTTATCTACTTTTAGGACTTGTGTGAAAATCTGATGATGTTTTAGGTCCTATTTATGCAGAGATATAGAAAATTCTAAAGAGTTCACAAACCTTCAAGCACCACTGTACGGCTGTGCATGAGGTATCATTACTTTTGTCTACAGTGTGATTGACTTTCTTTTAAATATTTGCTGATTTCCATTACTGGAAACGGGCTCTGACTGAAAGCATTAGCCACTCAAGCTTTTGGAAAGATGCTGGGGCATTATGGGAAATGTAGTGCTGGTAGTGTATTTGTCTAGTACATACTGTAGTTCTGCTCAGCAATCCAGTATAAAATGTGCTTGTTAACTACTAATTAGTTTTCAGTTTATATTCTGCCTATCCTTTATTTGAGTTTTAGTGGACTTTGCAGTTCTGCAATTACAGACTGTAGTCCATCTGTTTCTCTACATACTTTGTTTATCTCCTTTACTCTGTTCTCTAGTGGTCAGGACCCCCACAGGACCAGCACAGATCAGGTCCTGCTTGGGTGGTGGATCATTCTCAGCTCTGCACTGACACTGATGTGATGGTGGTGTGTTAGTGTGTGTTGTGCTGATATGAGTGGATCAGACACAGCAGTGCTGCTGGAGTTTTAAACCACCTCAGTGTCACTGCTGGACTGAAAATAGACCACCAGCCAAAAATGTCCAGCCACCAGCATCCTGTAGCACTGATGAAGAATTAGAGGATGATTAACACAAACTGTACAACCTGATCTGTGCTGGTCCTGTGGGGGTCCTGACCATTAGAGAACAGAGTAAAGGTGACGAACAAAGCATGGAGAGAAACAGATGGACTACAGTCTGTAATTGTAGAACTACAAAGTGCAGTGAGCACCAAACCTTAAAGAGTAAGCAGAATTCAAATAGGAAAGATAGAATGGCTAAAACCTTTGCACAGTACTGTATGTAGATAAAGGTACGTTGAAGGCCAAAGAGAATACATATTTAATTTAAAAAATGAAGACAATTCCAGTGACAAGAACAAATGTGCTTATGGGGGAAATCATTTTTATGAAATGTGTTCATCTTAGAAGTTATGCAAATGCTAGGGTGCACTTGAATCCAACTCTGCATGTTTTTTTCTTTTACGTAAACAGAATCTGGTGCAGATTTTTGAGTTTGTGAGTTCAAATCCCAGCTCTAGAATGATCCTTAATTCTCCACTGCTCAGCTCAGCTGGATTGGGGTGTCTGGTAAATGTTGCCCTTTTTTGAAATGCCAGAAGAAAAAAAAACATATACAAAAATACAAATATTGCATGTCCTCTCTGCCACCTGCTGTCTCAAGTATTAGCTTTTTATGGATTTAATTTTCTCAGATGTGTCTGTTTCACTCTCAGAAAAATATACAGCCACACATTATGAGTAGTTTTTATTTATTTTATGCATTTCCCGCTTAACCTGGAGTATAAAACTTGTAGAAACAGTGTGCATTTCAGTTTAGTCCTGCCCGTGCCTGGACTGGCTGCCATTGCAATAAATCTCCTAAAATGATCATTAGCATTAAAACACAACTCTCGATGAAGAGTGAGAAAGAAAGGAAATAAAGCTTTGATGGCATATTGTACTGCTTCAGTATTTTTGGTGTTGTCACACACTTTAGTCTCCATTTAGGATTCTATATTAGTATTTATTCTCCACATCCACCCATACTATTTGGATCAGAGCCTGTTTTCGCCAAGCTTCTTCCTTTGGGATATGAACTCATCTGCATGTTGTCTCTCCTTAAATCAGCCACAACATAGCCAGTAAGCACACATGCAATCTATTAGTCTGATTAAGTATATAACTGTCATATTCACCAAAAAAGCTTCCAGTCTTGTCAATCTGTGAACAACCTTCTCTCACCATTGTGCAAGACTCAAACCGAATCCTGCATATGTACAAGCTTCCCAAACCGATCCCAACCCAGGTTATAAGCAAGAAAAACAACTACTTTTTTAGTAAAATGAAGCAAAAAATAAATGACTTTATAAACAAAAACTTAATGGAGAACTGAGCGAAAACCAAATGAACCCAAATGAACTACACATGCAATCTATTAGGTTGATTAAGCAAATTATGATTGTTTATTTGGGTTCATGGCAATCAGAACAGCATGGGATACAGAGATACAGAGAGATACAGAGAGACTGTGTGAGAATCTTGAATTCCATTCCATAAACCTCCATCACCAAATGCCACCTATGTTGCCACATAATTCATGGCAGGTTGCCATTCATAAACCTTAGCCTTGATTAGCCTTTAATATGGGAGGAAACCCAAAACACTGTTCCACTTGAACAGAACTGGAGCCATAACAGTTCATGTGCACTGTTGCAAATCAGAACAGCTCTTTAAATACCACAACTCAGAATATTATTTTACCCTCCCAAAGGCAGTTGTGTTTTTCACCCAGTCTTAGATTTCCGTCTGGCTGGGCATGATCTGGGTTAATTTTATTCAAGCCTGTAAGGCGATGTTATTGAAGATCATCAAGAACTCGAAAATATGTTTCGTTGAACTAAGTAATTTGCAGCACATTCCCTGCATCTGAAGTCGCTGCTTGGAGTCTGATAAGTCCACAGAGCAGTCTAATAAAAAGATGATCCTTCATATAGAGGATCTCAAAATAGTGAGATTTTGTCTTCAGGGGTAATGGGTGGCATTCTCTTCTGATAGCTCATCCGAGAAGATTATGACTCCTGTCTGAAAAGCACAATGATCCACGTCTACTCTCAGATCAGTAGAGACAGAGAGTGAAATCGGTTATTAGTGAAGAGGAAACTGTGAAAGAAAATAGCTGGGAGGATATAGTCTGATCCGTATCTGTCAATGCCAAGATATGAAATGAGAAATCATTTATTGCCTGTCTTTAAGGATTCCTGTTTAGTACAAGCCATTTCTTAGTAAGCATTGTCCTGAATGAAGCTCTCAAGCCTTGCCAACAGATCCCAACAAGTGGTGCTATAGCTAAAAAGTACATTTAACCAAAATGCATCCCCAGTCAATTACAAATGTAAAAAACATTAGAAATCTAATAACTAAAACCCAAGCAACCAAACTCAAAATGAAACAAATTAAGAATCTGGCATCAATGAATTTGCTGGATTAAACAGTAATATTTCAAGTTTAATTACTGTTTATTTCATTTCAATTTCTAATTTGTTATTCAATTTCTTTTCCAACCAGACAGCCAAAGTCAAGTCAAGTCAAGTCAGATCTGTTTATATAGCGCTTTTTACAATGGAGCATTGTCTCAAAGCAACTTTACAAGTTTAGATTATCTCCTAATAACTACGTACAATCCCAAATTGAGCAAGCCTAGGGCGACAGTGGCAAGGAAAAACTCCCTGAGTGTTATAGGAAGAAACCTTGGGAGGACCAAGACTCAAAAAGGAACCCAACCTCCTTGGGCGGCGTAGATGATAAATCTAAGAGCGAAACTAAAGTCATGGAGTCAAAGTATATTCCCATTTCGTGTTCTTTTTGCAATAGATGGGAACCGATAGTCCTCGAGTCGCCAGAGGTGGGAAAAGTTATTAATTAGTCTCCCCTTAGAGACAGTATAACACCACCCTCCTGATCTGTGCGATATAACCAAGACCTAAAAACCGAGCAGAGCAAGCAGTTTATATGCTTAAAAAAATTGTTATTAATATTTTTGATCAATTAAAAAAGACCATGACACGACAGCAGCCTATGATACATACATACAGTCAATAGCCATGGGCAAGTAATGGGCGCAGTGACAATAAAATTTCTATCTTGCCATGTTTAGAACTTATAGTTGGCACTATGTTTTTTAGACTGACAGCATTATAGTGGCATCTGGAAAAAAAATTTGTCCATAGAATGCCAGAGTGTAAACAAGACTTATCCCTCCAGATAATGTTTCAACTGCTCCAGAGTCCAATGGCAGAGTGCTTTACACCTCTCCAGTCGACATTACGCATTGAGTGTAATTACCCCAGACTTGTATGCAGCTGTTCTGCAGTTGAAAGTGAATCCATAAAGCTCCTTTTAAATGGTTCTTATGCAGACTCTGCATCCAGAGGCAGTAAAATCTCAGGCATCGAAATAGTAATGACAGGTTCTAATGATTCCAAGAGAAACCAAACATCCCGAGTCTGTTTCACCAAAGGTACGTCCCCGGAGTAATACTGTTTCAGGAGCCCAGGATTTCTAGCTGCACTCCTCCTTCGTGTTGTCGTTCTGTGAGTTTATTCTGGCTGAGCATGTGGAGTTGAGAGATCAGCTCTAGGAGGATTGTCTGACTTATTTTTTGGAAAGGTTGCAGAGTATAATGATGCCTTATCTAAATCTCTGAGTACTTTAGGATAACTTAGTCCACTTCTGATGTTTATCTATTGCATTTATCTACCCATAAGTATGTGGACCTTTTAGCTGAAATGGTTATAGACACTGAGTAAATGGGGGATCCACTTAACTTTGGCCATATTAAGTATCATTTGAAAACCTCAGAGAGGTTTTTTGCTCAGTCTTTACATTAACTCCTCTGTAACTGAAATGCTATTTCTATGGTAGTCACTTTACGAAGAGAAGCACATTTTAATAAATGAATTTTACTGACATTTGTTGATTTTCTTTGTATTTCAGATATACAAAGATGTAGATTCAGGCTTGTTTAAGATTTAGTGCTGTCAGGTGAAGAATTTAAATTGATGATAATATTGAAGAGGCATGATATCAAGCTGATTTTCTGGACTCCTCTGAAATGTGGACCCTAATCAAAGGGACTGGAATGTCCTGTCATAGCTGTTGAATTTGTATGATTATTAAACTTTCAAAATACCTCCATGTCATGCAATGAAGAGCGAAGACTACAGAAAAGACAAAGTTAGCAAGTTTATTTTAATTACATTACATCAGAACATCAAACCAATTTAAATATTAGTCAAAGACAACACAAGTAAACACAAAATGCAGTTTTTAAATGAAGGTGTTTATTATTAAGGGAGAAAAAATCCAAACCTACATGGCCCTGTGTGAAAAAGTGATTGTCACCGCTTGTTAAAACATAACTATGGTTTATCACACCCGAGTTCACTGTCTCTAGCCACACCCAGGCCTGATTATTGCCACACCTGTTCTCAATCAGGACATCACTTAAGTAGGACCTGCCTGACAAAGTGAAGGACACCAAAAGATCCTTAAAGCTACACATCATGCCGAGATCCAAAGAAATTCAGGAACAATTGAGAAAGAAAAAGTATTGAGGTCTATCTCAGTCTGGAAAGGGTTATAAAGCCATTTTTAAAGCTTTGGGACTCCAGAGAACCACAGTGAGAGCCATTATCCACAAATGGAGAAGACAGGGAAACAGTGGGGAACCTTCCCAGGAGTGGCTGGCCGACCAAAATTACCCCAAGAGCACAGCGACGACTCATCCAAGAGGTCACAAAAGACCCCACAACAACATCCAAAGAATTGCAGGCCCTCACTTGCCGCAGTGTTCATGCTTCCACCATAAGAAAGAGACTGGGCAAAAATGGCCTGCATGGCAGAGTTCCAAGACGAAAACCACTGCTGAGCAAAAAGAAACATACAGTGATCTCAGTTTTTTCAGAACAACATCCTGATGATCCCCAAGACTTTTGGGAAAAACATTCTGTGGGACTGACGAGACAAAAGTTGAACTCTTTGGAAGGTGTGTCCCATTAACATTTCAGAAGAACATTTCAGAAGGAGAAGTTTATACCATCAGTAAAAATATGCCAGTGGTAGTGTGATGGTCTGGGGCTGTTTTGCTGCTTCAGGACCTGGAAGACTTGCTGTCATAAATGGAACTATGAATTCTGCTGTCTACCAAAAAATCCTGAAGGAGAATGTCCAGCCATCTGTTCATGACCTCAAGCTGAAACGAACTTGGCTTCTGCAACAGGACAATGATCCAAAAAAACACCAGCAAGTCCACCTCTGAATGGCTGAAGCAAAACACAAAATGAAGACTTTGGAGGTGGCCTAGTCAAAGTCCTGACCTGAATCCTACTGAAGATGCTGTGGCATGACCTTAAAAAGGCCGTTCATGCTGGAAAAACCTCCAATGTGGGCTGAATTACAACAATTCTTCCAAAAGATGAGTGGCCAAATTCCTCCACAACACTTGTAAAAGGACTCATTGCAAGTTATCCAAACACTTGGTTGCAGTTGTTTGCTGCTAAGGGTGGCCCCAAACCAGTTATTAGGTTTAGGGGGCAATCACTTTTTCACACAGGCCCATGTAGGTTTGGATTTTTTCCCCCTTAATAAGTACACACCTTCATTTAGAAACTGCATTTTGTGTTTACTTTGTGTTGTCTTTGACTAATATTTAAAAACTGGTTTGATGGTACGAAACACTTAAGTGTGACAAACAATGCAAAAAAAAAAAAAAAAAAATAAATCCAGGAAGGGGGAAAACACTTTTTCACACCACTGTGTGTGTGTGTGTGTGGTGTGTGTGTGTGTGTGTGTCAAGAGAACTCTTAAGAACTTGTTCCTGTTTTCCCGGTCTGACCCAGAGGAGTATATGTTTTTCCCATTTCAGTCTGGCTCATGTTAAGGTTTCTCCCTCATTCATCTTACGGTGTTTTTTCCTTGTCACTGTTAGGTTTGGCTGCTCATTTGTGGTGTCTTGTAAAGCTGCTTAGCAAGCAACGTCTGTCGTTAGAAGTGCTATCTAAATGAAAATGAATTACACTTGGACTGTAACACCAGCTTTCAAAAAATTGTGTGTTAAGAAAGAAATACAATTTATAGTATTGTAGTAAATTAGGGTTACACAGTAAAGCATCTCCCAGCTACAGCAGATTCCCAAAATAGGTTTTTCATTTGTTGAGTTTGTATGTTCTCCTGTGTCTGCATGGGTTTCCTATGAGTACTCTGGTTTCCCTGTACATCAGGTCAAGACAGATTTATTTCTAAAGTGCTTTTAAAATGGATCATTGTCTCAAAGCAGCTTACAATTTTAGATTATCTTCTAATATATTTCCAGTTGAAAGATCCCCAGCCAACTGAACATCCCAAAGACACGGATTAGCTCTATAATGTCCCAGTGTGAGTGTGTGTGTGTGTGTGTGTGTGTGTGTGTGTGGCCTGTGACGATGTGACTGGCTGCCGTGTGTTTATGGCTCTGTGCTGTTTGAAGGCCCCGACTCTCCACCACCCTGAAGTGGATTAAGCGGGTGTAAAAATGAATGAATAAAATAAAAGTGCATTTATTTTGGCTGATTGCTGCAGTTTGGGAGAGGTGAATCACAGTCTGCTGGCTTTGCTTTATTTTCCCCCCAAAAACCCTACATACACGTATTTGAGTAGGTATTTGGAAAAGGGATAATGTGTTGTTTTCAGAGTGTCAAAACACTGGAAAACATTCAAAGATAGATTCACTAACCCTTTTAACATCTGTTTCAGTGTGCGATTTGGACATATTATGACTAAAACACATGCAATAAATAAAGCTCTAACATCTTAGTTTATTCTCTGCATACCTGGCAATACACAAACTGTGCTTCTCTAGCTTTTGCATTTATAGAAGTTACACTGTTACAAAATATTGAAGTTTATGCCTGTATTGTAGTAAAATAATGAAAATGTGTATGATGAACTGGAAAATAATTCTTAGTTATCTTTTCTTAAGAACAATTCTAAAAACAAGTGGTATTCTTGAAAATATTATGCTTTTAAATGTTTTCTTAGCCTTACGATAGCCTCACACTTGTCTTAGGCTGTTAGGAATTAACAAGGTAAACAAATAAATTTACCAAAACCAAGTGTACCAATTATCATATTTTCCAAGGAGGATTTTTTATCCTTCCACTTTACTCAAGTTTTTTTGAATGCTTGGTTTGATGTTTTTTCTCTGAGTGGATTAAACTAAATAATGGAAACAGCTGTAAATACAAATGTAAAATGTGTTCTCTAGCTCTAAAATACAACATAGCCTACACAAGAAAAAGATTGTCTTAAGAAATCTTGAGTAAATTGTATTTAAAAAAAAATAGTTTTTCAAAAAGATTTTATTAAAAAAATATTTGACAATTTAAGGTTTTTTTGAGAATTGCATTTAAGAACATTATGAACTTATGTTTGTCTTAAGAACCTTCACAAGTTTTTTCTCCATGAAAAATCTGTCATGTGTCCCAGAGGCTGTAGAGATGTTCAAAGTTTAACAGGAACACCAAGTGCCCTTCCCTGCTCTGCCCTGGGGCTTGTCCTAAAAAAAAAAAAAACCCTAAAAACAAAAAAACCATACTGAATTGGCTGAAAGATACTGTTCCATACAGGTAATAACACTCTAGTACTATCACATAAGTACTGTTTGTGTCAATGTTCTTGTTCTTGTCTAAATTATTTATAATCTCTAGGACATGCCCATTAGAATACACCGATCAGCCATAATATTAAAACCATTGACAGGTGAAGTGACCAACACTGAGGAAAAATCCAGTCCTGGCACTCATGAGGACATTACTTTGTCATGTAAACATTGTAGTAGACCAAATACAGCCCTTCATGGCAACGGTATTCCCTAAAGGGTGTGGTCTCTTTCAGCAGGATAATGCACCCTGTCACACTGCAACAAATTGTTCAGGAATGGTTAAAAGAGTTAGAGTTTAAGGTGTTGCCCTGGCCTCCATATTCACCAGATCTCAATCACGATTGAACCTCCACCTCAAAACTTGTAGAACTTAATGGATGTGATGCTGATGTTTTGGTGCCAAATAGTGCAGGACACCTTCAGTGGTCTTGCCTCGACTGGTCAGAGCCTTGGTACCATGAGGAGGCGATATTAGGGAGGTGGTTTTGATGTTATGGCTGATCACTATATGTTTGTGTTCTTGCTACCCAGAAAAGGGTCACTGTCAAAAACTGACAGTTACAGCTTGATGGAGCTGGAATTTGAACTCAACATTTAAAGTGTTACCTACAGAGCCATCACCAGAAAGTTAAGATACTGGACTATGGACCAAAAGGTCCAGGGTTCAAATGCCACCTGTGCCAGGCTGCCACTGTTGGGTCCTTGAGCAAGGCCCTTAACCCACAATTGCTTGGATTGTAAGACTGTACCAACTGTAGGTCGTTCTGGATAAGGGCGTCTGCTAAAATGACATAAATGTAAAATCACAGTCAAATATATCCTACTAGTAATATTAAGAAGTATTTCATGCTAGTGATGTAGTACTCAGTCTGATCTTGAGACCGAGAAGTCTGTCTCGAACTCATTTGGACTCTTGTCTCGGTATGGTGGTAAGGAGGACTCGAAAATTGTTGTGGAACTGTGTGAGACCAGCCGAGTTCTGGTCTCGACAACAATCCATTTAAACAGAATAAATCAGTCCTTTCTCTACATGCCTAAATAAAATCTGCACTGTGATTGGCTAACAGGAAAACTTCAGTATCCAATCAATGAACACGTTTTATTTTGAATAGTCGGATATTAAGGTAGCATTACTTAGTATAGTGTGGGGTAGTTTTGTTGCTATATACAGTTGATTTTATATAAAAGCATCGGATTAAGTTTGAGGGAAGAAGGGAAATGTAACTTCCAAAAGTTACATTGCCTTTGTTTGACCAAGATTATAATATAATAATAATTAGTAATAATTTTAGGCTGTATATAAATGTTAAATTTGACAAAATAAATGATGAAATATTAATATTTGTATCATGTATAATTAAAGATAATGAATGTAAAGTGAATTGCGAATTAATTTAACTTTTTCCATTTCTTCTTTTTATTCTTGCATGATCTTGGTCTTGGTCTTGACTCAATTCATCCATTACAGTTGATACCCAAATACTACAGTCCAAGCACTTGAGGAATAATGTTTTTGCATAAGAGATGAGCACTCGAACCTGCAACCAACTGGTCAAAAGTCTACCAGCATAACTGTAACCTAACAATGTCAAATGTAACCTGCTAGTACAAGATATTAAAATATTTTTATTCACTACAATTGAAGCACTGTTATATCCTACAATCCAAGTAGTTCATTCAGACTGAACTCAACCTACTGATTAAAGGTGCAGTAACTTAACTCTCGATTCTTTTTCATACCAACTTAAATCAATTCAGAATCTTATGGTGCCAGTGCATCACAGTTTATAGATTGGTAGGTTCTCCAGATACCCAAACGTACGTGCAAAAGCACTGGAAAAGTGACGTAGGTGTCCAGGGTACTTTTGACCACTAGCCGTCATCTTAGTTTTGATGAACAGTACTAACACTAAGTTTGGCTAAACAAAAAGTCAGACAGTTGCAGCTTTCTAAAATAATGTGGAAAATGAGGTAGTAGCACCAAGTTTGTCGGCGTGGAAACCTCACCTCAGTGCTCCTTTCCTCGGCTATCATTCACACAGATCCTTAGCCTGCATAAACATACAGGACATAAACATGTTGGCTTGAAAATAGTTTCAGTGATGGATCCCAAACAGTCTTTTCAGACTGTGAGAAAAGCTGCAGACGCAGGTGACAAGGCCCATATTTGGCTTTTATCTCTGGGCTTGTATACAAGACTGACGCCGGAACATCGTACCTATCTCTCTGTTTAGGATCATAATTAAAACAAAGCTGGCAGCAGTTGGGTGCCACATGGGGAATTAACAACCTTCTGTCTGTGGGCTCTATTAACACTTACAGTATAAGCATTTCACAAGCTAAAGCACGTTATGGCAGATGCCAGATGGGGAATAAAAGGCATAAAAATACAGGTAATGGTGTTATTTATTCGGAAAACAAAAAATGACAGATTTGTATTCAGTGCGATTTGTTTAAATATCAATTATTTAATAACATTCGCACCATTTCTAGGTTCTTTATAAATAGCTTTCCATATGCATTGTTGTATTCTTTCCTGGTCACCCCGGACTGATAAATCTTACATTCTAAACACCTGGCTTAAGGGCCTTGCTCAAGGGTCCAACAGTGAGATTTTGGCAGTGCTTGCACTTGGAACCTGAACCTTCTGGTCAGTGTCCACTATCAGAGAGTATCCCTGGAGAACGCAGGGTGCAGGCGTAAGCGTGCCATGGACAAGACACGAGGGCCAGTAGGGCTTGCTATTGTATCACTGAGGGATGATCCTCTCCCTTCTGATTGTTCTTTAAGCTCCTTTTATTGACCACCGATCCTTTTATTTGTTTGATGTTTGCAAACAAAGGTAATATGTAATGAAGGAAGCGTCTCAATGCATTACTGTGAACCTCTCTGCAAAACGTCACTCAGCTGTCAGTTATGTTTGCTGTGGAATTGGGCTTGGATATTTATTTTAGTTTTATGGTATGAACTGCATGCGGGCTG
Source organism: Ancistrus triradiatus (assembly GCA_025084515.1). Lineage (NCBI taxonomy): Eukaryota > Metazoa > Chordata > Actinopteri > Siluriformes > Loricariidae > Ancistrus > Ancistrus triradiatus. Next base: position 11,803 of record JAJAGP010004715.1, read on the forward strand.
GACTGTTTCACAGCTTTCTACATAGGGTTGCCAGATGCATCGTTGTCCTGTGGGATTCAGCTGGGAATGTCTGTTTAAATAATAACGCCTTAAATATTTGTTATGCACTTACAGTATTAAAACGTGGCCGTGAATGACATGAGCTGATCTCATTTCACACTTGACTTCTGTTCCTATTTTATACGTTAATTAAGTAGTCTGTAAACATTATGGATGAATTACTACACAATACGAAACCATTTAAGAACCTGGGTGAAAAGATGATTTGGGATTCCAATTTACTGACACTAACTGAGCACTGGACTTATTCTGAATGGTAATTAAGCTGCTTTCTTTTTCAGTCAAACCTCTCAAACCTCCAGGCCTTCCTATCGTGAGCATAAATACTTAAAATTCCAGTCAGTGTTATGGGGAGGATGTGGGTGAAAGAGGCCCCTGGATGGGATGCCAGCTAATCGCAAGTTTCCGTCCCCGCACCACTTGACATTAATATTGCAAGTTCAGAATGGGGTCAAACCACAAGAGCTGCGTAAGCACACGTACAGTACTGTGCAAAAGTTTTAGGACATAATTACATTACATATACCACTGTTTTAGCAATAGTATAATGTCCAAATATAATAGTTAACAGCCTCTTTATTGGAATACAACCAGAAAATACAGGAAACATGATGCAGTATTTACAGAAAAACAGCTTTCATCTTCATCGGGATGCAAAGTTGACCCTTCTACAGTCTGAAGAAACTTGATTTTTGGATGGGTAGCAGTCAAGAAACCACTTTTTTTGGAAGAGAAACAGAGTGAAAGACATTGTAAGATATGATAAAACTCACAACGATTGGAATGAAGATCAGTGAAAATGAGTATTATGGAGTGATGAATCCAAGTTTGAAATATTTGGTCCCAGTCATTGTTATATATGGTCATTATACCATTCCTAAAACAACAAATCTAGTGGTGGCCTGAGACTTTTGCACCGTACTGTAGTCTCATGAATCTCTATACTAAATTACATTTCCAGATGTTTGTGTTCTTGTTCTTTTCTGTGTGGTGTTTTGAAACTTCTTCATTCACTAGAACTCTCCAAGAAAGTTTGTTCTGCACACATTTATTGCCTTTCAAGCTGCAGAAATGAGTTGCGCATTATAATTTGATATTTTATGGCAGGAACAGGGGAGTTTCCTCCCTCCCCAATAACACAGAGAGACAATGGGACCACACCGTTTGGAATTTGTAGGCTCGACATTAGTTAATAAAGTATATGAAGGATCACAACAGTGCGTGTGTGTGCTTCGTCTCTGGCTTGTCTGCATGTCTTCTCCAGAGGTCTGTGTTTTGTTACCTCACGGCATCTGGACCAGTGAATGAACTTCCACTGTTAATTTTTCTCCATCTGTCGTTGACATTCTCCTGACTTCATCTGCTTTATTTTCAGGTGCGACTGTGAAAACTTTGCAACCATTCCTTTCCACCCTGGGACTACATCGTTCTGGCTTCACACTAATGGAAAATGGCATTGGGATTTTGCTCTGCCTTGGCAACGCGTGTTGATTGTGCCTTGGCTTGTCACTGGGAGTCTCATGAGATTCAAACACACACGTTAGCCTGTGCAGTAAACTACCTCTGGCAAAGATTATGGAATCTCTCGATGTTGAGAAGAAATGGAGTCATCAACCTCGAAAAATCACAATTAGTACTTAGTGGTGTTGCTCCTCCTTGGGTTTTTATGATGGCATAAATTCTTCGAGGTCTTCACCAATGAAAACTATTCTGCATCATGCTGGGTCCAACTTTCACCAATAGAGGTTGACAGGTCAGCTTTCCAGGATGGAGTCTTGTCATTTATAGATTTATTTTTTGATTTCCACCATCATTTTTCAGCCGCATTGAGATCTGGACAGTGTGATGGCCATGTCACTGAGTTGATACGTTTTCCTGAAGAAATGCTTTAACACTTTGCTCTGTGGCAAGATGCATTTTCATTCTTTCATTTTCTTATCCACATACTTATTCCCACAGGGTCGTGGGAAAGCCGGTGCCTAGCTGGTGGCACAGGGTGTAAGGCAGGAACAACCCTAGACAAACCACCAATAAATCATACGGCACATACACACACTAAGGCCACATTAGAAACACCAATTAACCTAATGAATGTCTTTGGAATGTTGGAGGAAACCGGAACCCTGGGAGTAAACCCACAAAGACACAGGCAGGACAAGCACACCTCACACAGGTGGAGTCCGGGGTCGGGATCAAACCGAGGATCTCAGAGCTCTGAGGTAACCACACACGTCTCCATTCCGCCCTATACGCATATATAGTGCACATACATCCATGTACATCCTACGCAGCCCCACACAATCAGCTTATTAGCTGCTATATAGTACTCGCGTGGGAGAGCTAAAACTTTACCAGGCAACTAGCTGTTGAGTTTCTACCACCAGTACAGACACAGAACTGATTTACCTCATGCAACAACTATGTATGTCATTTACCTCATTTCCAATTGTGCTGATTTAATGCTTGAGATGATAAATGCTATAATTTTCTCATTTCCTCTTGTGCTCTAACTGACCTCTTTTTCAGCGGAAAAATATAGCTATCAAGGATTCTGCTTCCCAGCCATGTTGCTCTATGCTTTAAGAGTAACTACTGGGGTTGCTGTTTGGAAAATATCCAACAACACATGCAGCTGTTAAGTTTGGGATGCAGAGATGAAACACTCATGTAACGGAAATATTTCATTCTCATCATATGTTTGTCTTATCCTTACTGTCAATTCAGTGTTGAAATACAACGCTATGCCAAAAATATAGGCAACATGGGATTCCTTATTGGTTTTCTAAATCAATATACAACAAAAGTATTAAGACAACAAACTAGTGAAACATCAGGGAAAACTTTTACACATGTGAAATACTATTTATTGCATTAAAGAGTACAGAAATGTTATATTTAAGCTTTTTTCCCCTTGTAGACGATAAGCTTTTTATATAGAAAATTAACTAATGTAATTTGGAACAAATTAAATAATGTAATTTGACCTAAAGTGTCTTTAAATATGTGCATTATGTGTATTTAAACCGAACTAACTTTTACATTTAATTCTTACATATACCATCTAGGGTGCCCAAGGATCTTGAGTAACTGAGTCTTGGTCCTCCCAAGGTTTCTAACATTTAGGGAGTTCTTCATTCCGTTAGAGTGGTGGGCCTAGATAGCTGTAAGAGAATATGCTGTTGTCCTATATAAATAAATTTGGCCTGATTTGAACTGATATGATTCTGACTCAATCTGATACTTAACTCTCATACAAGAAACTTTTATATGCATGAATCATGCTTTAATTTAATTTCTGGAAACATCCGATGCTTGGAACATTTACCAGAATCAATAGCCCTTCACAAGGAACAAGGGCAGATTACTTTTAGTGCCTCTGCTCTCCCGAAGGCTCAGATTTAGACTGCCACGTTTCCTGCAAAGGCCTGAGTCACTCCTGTTATTAATGATTCATCAAGCTAGATTATGGTTCATCTGCTCCCTTCCATGTAGAGGACAAGTTTCGAATTTTGGAATGTAGTCTTTTACGTAAAAGTTTGGGGACGCCTGCAGGAAACAAACATCGGTATAATTTTACCTGAGTGCCCAAATTATTGCACTTGACTATCCTTTTGTATTTTTAAATTAATTTATACTCAGAGCGTTCAGATTGAGTGTGAAGGGGCTTGTTGTTTTGTCTTTGAATTGCAAAGCCAGGGAAGGTCAGCTGGTGCTGCTGATCGCGTCAACTAAAATCATGGATCCTTCCTCACTTTAATCCTACTGTCTGCCAGTTTGATTTCCCTTCTGCCTGCTGACTGTAGCACCATAGGACAGTGAGATCTGCAAACACTCTGTGGTTTTTGACCACTTCAATTATGTCTGCAGGAGTGGGACTTCTGGGGCGGGACCAAGCATGCACAGTGGAGTGCGCAACGCTTACCGCATCCGTTCGCCATCTATGTCTGCACCTCCAGTGGACAACGGGGTCACTGTTGCAGTGGCAGGGAGATCCGACTTTCCCTCCCTCTGACATGTCCACTTTGAAATCAGGTCTCTGCAGTGATGTTCTAGCTAGTTTGTTGGTCTATATATATTAACCTGCCCTTAGGTGTAAGAGGGTAAAAGTGTCTGATAGCCTGGAATCCTTCTGTTGAGTAAATGAGCTAAAATGTACTTAAATTAGAAGTTTAGTTAGAAAATTGTGTTTTTTCCTATATGCTCATTTTGTGCACGGCTGCAGTGGATCACACTTTCTTCTTGACTTAATTAAATTCAGTCTTTGAGGGTCTTTGTGCAGATAAGTGTAACATAACATAATAAGGCTAACATAACCAATCTAGACAAGACAAGCCCTTAAGCTCTTTGCTCAGATCCCTTGGATGCCTGTCTGTCTCTCTCTGTCTGCCTGACTAGCAACCAGTCAGCCAGCATTGTGATGTGTGAAATCCAGGGCTAGATATAACTTTTGTCGTTCTGTTGTACAGTGGTGCTTGAAAGTTTGTGAACCCTTTAGAATTTTCTATATTTCTGCATAAATATGACCTAAAACATCATCAGATTTTCACACAAGTCCTAAAAGTAGATAAAGAGAACCCAGTTAAACAAATGAGACAACAATATTATACTTGGTCATTTAGTTATGGAGGAAAATGATCCAATATTAGATATTAGTGAGTGGCAAAAGTATGTATCTAGTGTGACCCCCCCGTGCAGTAATAACTGCAGCTACTCTTTAGAGATGGTTCTGTCACCTTTTCCAGACTGATGAGCATCAACAACTCTTTTTCTGAGCTCCTCAGAAATCTCCTTTGTTCGTGCCATGATACACTTCCACAAACATGTGTTATGAAGAGCAGACTTTGATAGATCCCTGTTCTGTAAATAAAACAGGGTGCCCACTCACACCTGATTGGCATCCCATTGATTGAAAACACCTGCCTCTGAGTTCACCTTCAAATTAACTGCTAATCCTAGAGGTTCACATACTTTTGCCACTCACTAATATATAATATTGGATCATTTTCCTCAATAAATAAATGACCAAATATAATACTTTTGTCTTATTTGTTTAACTGGGTTCTCTTTATCTACTTTTAGGACTTGTGTGAAAATCCGATGATGTTTTAGGTCACATTTATGTAGAAATACAAAAACTTCTAAAGGGTTCACAAACTTTCAAGCACCACTATATAAGGCTTGCGAATTCTCTTGATGCAACTACAAACGAAAAAACAAAACCTCATGCCACATGTATGTTGTGCAAAAGTCATAGGCTACCATTAGATTATATTTTCAACGACTGAACCCAAAAATTTCAGGCTTGGACTCATCTCTCCATAATCCTCTTTTCCACTGATCTTCATTCCAGTCTTTGTGAGCTTCAGCATATCTTAGCCGCTTCACCCTGTTCCCCTTCCAAAAAAGTGGTTTCTTGGCTGCTACCCAGTGAAGCTGCCAGATGCTGTTATTGCTTGAGTGTAAGGGGGGGTTTGGTTGGGTTGGCTGAAATCGGCGTTAAATTAACTAACAAAGTAAGAGGAAGCCACACTAAATACTTACCACTGCGTTTTCTTAAATACTTACCATTTTTAAATACTACATACAAAGTTCCTGTATTTTATGGCTGTATCCTAATACAGAGACTGATACATAATTATACATGTTCATATACCATTGCTAAAACAATGGTATATCTAATCAAATGGTGGCCTAAGAATTTTGAACAGTACTGTATGTTGAATACACCTCAGCTCAACAGTGGAAATCAACATCAATCTTAGCTCATCTTAAATGCTCAACTTTTCACACCTATTTAGTCCAATTCAGGTTCATGGTGAAAGTTGGCTAACCTACCACACAGCGCCCAACAACTGTCCCTCCATGCCACCCACAATTAAATACTCCAACTCTAATAATGGATCATCTCGGTTTGACACTGTACTGTGAGAGAGCCTTTGTATAAAGCACTGGCTATGGCATGCCAAATGAGTTTCATTGGCATTATCTTTGGATGCAGACCTTTCATTGACATGTTTATTTCCTGTGCCTAAAGGGCTCTGCTTTCACTCTAACTGCCAGTCGGATAGCTGGTATTATGTGCATGTCACAGAGATGAATGGAGCAGACAGGTGCATTAACGGTTGTCTGAAAGGGACCAGGCAGAAGGGTAGGATTACCATTAATATTTCCAATACCAGTGGAAAATAAGGAGGGTGGGTTCCTCTACATCCACAGGGCTTTTCAAGATCGGAGGCAAAAGGTATGGAGGTACATTTGGAAGCATTAGAAACTTGAATCTGCCTTGACTAACTTATTTATTGGTGTTTTCATGCACAAAGCAAATCAGTGTTTTTTGATAAAGAGAATCAATAGCGCTTCAAGATACAATACAGGAATAAAAATTAAGATAGATCGATTTTCAGCCTTTTCTAATATTTTTTGAATGTTAGACCCTGTTTACACTTAGTCTTTTTTGTGCAGCTTCTCTCTGGATTGTATCCTCATGTACTGTGCAGTACTGTGCAAAAGTCTTAGGACACCATTACATTAGACAAACCATTGTCTTAGAAATCTTATAATGACCATATATTATTTCTCAGTGTCTTTATTGGAATACAACTAGTAAATACAACAAATGTGCACAGTATTAAAAACTGAAAAAATATATTTTGAACAAAGTCAGTATTTAGGGTGACCTCTCCTTATACTTGAGCAGTAGCAGCATCTGGCAGCTTCACACTGATGCCAAGTTTGATCAGATCAGGAATGGTCCAAAAAAAGAGTAGCAGCCAAGAAACCACTTTTTTTGGAAGGGGAACAGGGTGAAAAAGCTAAGATATACTAAAGCTCACAAAATATAGAGGATTATGGAGTGACAGATCCAAGTTTGAAATCGTTCACCATGTCATATATGGTCCTTATAGCGTTGATAAAACAACAAATCTAATGGTGACCTAAGATTTTTGCACAGTACTGTCCTTATACTTAAGTCAGATGCCTCCCTGGTCATCCAGATAGAAATCTGATAGCGGTACCCCGTGAAATATGTAAATCAGTTCATAACCATGGACCACCTGCTTCCTGTGTTGTGTACAGCTTTGTATCAATGAAAGAAAACTCTTTTTCTTATGTTAACCATCTGCAGGAGTTTAGAAGAAGACACCTGTTATGTTAGTTGATTTGTTTATCAAGAGCACTTCAGCATCAATGACTATGCATTACAGGAGCGAGGTTATAACAATACTAAGTCACTGTGTTGTAGTCAAGACCGCTATGGCCGAGTCAAGACCAAGACCGTAACACAGAGTCCAAGACGAGACCCTTAAGATTGTTTTTTTCCATCATACAAGAATAAAAAGCAGAAAATGGAAAAAAATTGGCTGTAATTCATTACTTTATAATACATGCCTATAACATTAAATATTATGTTGGATATGAGGTTAAAAATTATATTCGCAGATATAGGCTATTCGAAACTTGAGCTTGAGCCCTGGAAAAAAGAACCTGGAGACACCTCTGGTCAGAACTTAAATCAGAAGTAACTACATGCAGCCTAGCGGGTAAGGTACTGGACTATGGACCAGAAGGTCCAGGGTTCAAATCCCACCGCTGCCACTGTTGGGTCCTTGAGCAAGGCCCTTAACCCACAATTAAGGTTTTAACAAAATATAACGTGTTCACTGATTGGATACTGAACAAGAAGAGCAGGAACTAGTTTATAGCCAGTCTGAGTGGACATTTTATTTAGGCATGTAGAGAAAGAACTGATTTATTCTGTATGATTAGATTGTTTATGTTCAATAACGTAAAGTTCCGTTTATAATTAAAGTTACCTCAGACTGATGCATCGGACTCGGCCGGTCTCGACAATTTCCGAGTCCGCCTTACCCCGAGACCAAGTGAGTTAGAAACCGAGACGAGACAGAGACCACTCGTTTAAGGTCTCACGAGTAGGTCTACTCACACACTCCCACAGCGAGGGCAATCACCCTCAGGCATGCCTTGAAATGTGGGAGGAAACCAGAGTACTCAGGCAAATGCCGTGGAGACATGGGAGAACATGCAAACACCACACAGGCATTTTTCGTGCTGGATCTCTGGAGCTGTGAGACTACAGCACTAGCTTCCGTGCCACTGTTCTTTTAGTTCAAGCAAAAGCAGCATGATGACAGCGTGTTCTTTGTAATTCCACTCATCTGCCTTTCATCCGTTCTTCCTACAGCCCCGGCACACATAATCGATGCCTTTTAAGGTTTCCATTATGTCCACACAAAGCCATGCATCACATTCACGCTGACGGACCAGGCAGCAAAATGTCTACCCCCCTATAAACAATGGCGCTTATTTTGGAAAGTTCCTGGCCAATGTGGAAACTTAGCAGAAGAGAATAAATCATTAATTTCTGTCAACAAACCGTGTGATAAGGCTGGAGCAACAGCTGCAGTGATGAATAGACTCGCAAACACACACAGCAAATCCCTAAACACACTCTTCTTTCCTCCTCACCAGTGGCCACTTGGCTTATCCATTTTCACCAGCATGGGTGGAGATGCTTTCTGGTAAAATGCTTGCCCCACACACACTCACACACTCTCACACACACACAACCCTCAAGTGCATCTGCCTGCCAAACTAGTCTCATCAGGAAATTCCTTTATGTAAGAGCCAAAAGCAAATATTCCCTCCTTCTATTTAAGTAAGAAATGAGAAGAGCACTGTTACCACTACTCTAGTTTAAATGAAGCTGGAAGGCATAACAACATGTCTGATCGATCTGATAAACTATACTCCGTAAAAAGGAATCGATCTCCAAATGGATCCTTCTCACAGGCTGTCTGGCAGGTGATCAGTACTTATCAAATCCTTGTGATCTGTTATGTCAGCCTTAAAAGGCTGGAACACGAAGATGTAATCAGATCCTTTGGTAATAGCATTATTTTATAACATTTAGCTCGTTGGAAATGTTATTTACGAGACATTTTCCCTCCTCCTCTGCATCTCCCCTTACCTGTCAGATCTTAAAAATAACAAAAGGCAACGAAGGGAAGGTTTGGCTGTCCAGGCAATCCAAGAAATCCAGCCGTTTCTCTGTTTTTCTGTTCTTTTCAATCAATCAGACCACAATTTCCAAGACATCATGCACTTGCAAACTTGAACACAGCTCATGCCAGATTTACCCAGTGACTTTCGGTCTTTTCTACCATTTCCTACTCACTGTTTTTTTTTAAAGAAACATAAAAATATGCACACGTCTATCACCTTTTAAGGCTTTAATTTAACATTGTATTTCACTTAAGACATCTTGAAAACATACAGAGATGTGTTTAATATGGAATACTGTAGGTGTTTATTGTCATTATTCAAAAGGATTAAGTTATATGAGCTATAATCATAAGTTTAAGGCTGACCAATGGATATAAGAACATGCTTTCGAGGACCATCTTCACTTTTTGCCAAAAGGGCTGCGAGCAGTGCTTAATTAATAGATCCACCTCATTTGCAACATGTTCTGGAACTTGTGGATCCAGCTCTGCATTTTTACATGTAAAACAAATGAAAATAAAAAAATATTAATAATTTGAATTATATGACCCTGTTTGTGTCTAATCCCCTTTCCAAAGCCCCAAACAGCTCATTTTCTTACATTTACAGCATTTAGCAGATGCCCTTAACCAGAGCGACTTACAACTGGTACAGTCTTACAATCCAAGCAGTTGTGGGCCTTTCTCAAGGAGCCAACAGTGGCAGAGTGGCAGAGGTGGGATTTGAACCCTGGACCTTCTGGTCCATAGTCCAGTACCTTAACCACTAGGCTACCACAGTCCTACTCCATACAAAGTGGATTTGCAGGTGTTTATTCTCATTAATTGGGTTGTTTGATGGTAACTGCAGTCCTAGCCTAATTATATATCATCGGTCACATTATGCATGTGCTCACATATCAGGAGTGCTTGGAAATGGCAAAAAAAGACAACTGATAGACAAGTCTTTTTCATTAATATAGATTTTCTATTTGTAAGGCTACTGTATTAGGTGGAGCACTTCAAGCACTGCTGTTCCCTATACGTTTCGGGACCTCATACCCTGCCACTTGCTGGATCAGTCCATGCTCAGTGTTCCCTTACCTCATGTTTTACAAATTAATCCTTGGCTGCTAGTGTTACTAGTAAGATCTCTCCAATTTGACTAACAGCAAGACAGAACGTGTAGTTATTAAAATGACAAGTGTTTGTTTATAAGAGCTCTGCCACTGTAGTGGCTTGGTGTTTTCTAATTATGTCTGTCATTTATTATTCAGTTTGTTAGGAGCAGTGGCTGTTACATGTGGCATGATGTGTAGAGTGCTGCATGTCATGTTTTATATAATGTATATAACGTTTCTTTTCTGGTGCTTTTTCTAAACTGCAGTGTAATTGTCTCCTTGCAGCACTGCATAGGTAACTACCATCATGCGGAATGTCTCAAACCGGATCTCCAACTGACCATAATTAACTCTGTCAGACAGTGAGCAAAGGCTCGTTCTTTACATCAGCACACCATGTGAAGGCAAATCACAATTCTGCTTAATATAATATTTATATATTCCATCCTGGAATTCACAGCACAGGAGAACATGTACCTTGCACGGTGCATTACTCAGGGCTTGGAAAGTATTGCTGTTGCAGTGCCAGGGGACGCTTCCCTGTTCGTTCTCTCCTCCCTCAGACACTGGCAATTACAATGCATTCCGAATGTCTTCAGACATTTTCACTTTTTTCACATTTTGTTATGTTGGGGCCTTATGCTGAAATAATGATACACTTTTTTATTTGAAAACGGTGCATATCTGTACATGAAGGAAAATGCACGTTCCACTGCAGCCCTTTCAGAACACTCAGAACACGGGTGGCTGCAATCAATGATCTGTCCTTGGCTCCCTCTGATGGGCTGCTTGTATACTCTTTGTGCCTTGATTTGAGAGCGTTCAGAAAAATATTGACATTGCGGAGGATAGAGGCGCTCCAATCAGTTGCACAGCTCCTACGGTTGCAGGAAAGTTTGTGAACCCTTGGGCATCTCCAGATGAATGCATTAGCTTTTACACAATTGCTTGCATAGTGTTATAGAACACATACAGCTCTTAAGAACAATGACCCTGTTTATCCTAGACCTCTCAATTATTTTGTTGGAGTTGCTCTGAGGAGTGAATGTCCTGCAAAGATCAAACCAAGAGCACAATGCTGATGAAGGTGAATAAGCACTCCAAAGTAAGCAAATAAGCTACAGAAATCTTTAGAACTCAAAAAAGCATTTGCTGCCCAGTAGGCTATAAGAAACACTGAACAAATACTTTTAATGAAGGACACAGGGCTAACCTCTGCTCTCTAAAACATTGCTAAGGGTTTCAGATTGCAGAAGACCACCTGGATCCATACTCCATAAGTCAAGTGTTCTAGTGGTTCTGGGCTCCTAATTTGGAGGTTGTAAGTTCAAATACCAGCTCTGCCAAGATGTCAGCGTTGGATCCCTTAACAAAGAGCACCTTACAGTTGAGCTTAACAGCTGAAGGTTAAGGGTCTTGTTCAAGTGTCTTCTAAGCTCTGCAAATGTAAGATGAGCTAGATCAGTTCAGAAGAATGGCTTTGCCTACGATGACATGGAGACCAGAGCATATTTAAAGGTGATTACTTAAAAATTACATGTCATTCTTGTAACTGTCTTTCGTTTTTAGACTGCACAGAGTTCAGACGTTCTCTCTTCCAGAAACAAGCTTTCAGCCCTTCAGCCGCTCGCTCTATTGCACTGCTCTGCCATTTCAGCGGTAACATTTACTGACCTACTATCCTCTCCATCCAAAATGGCAGACAGTGACCTATCAGTAAATGCAATTTATGGGTCAATGATGTGGCCATCTTCAACAATAAGGGCATCCCACTGGTATTCTGAATGGCACAAAATCACTCAGTGAGCCAAAAGGAGGGGAGGGAAATTCACTTTGACTGTGCAGGGGGTCTATTGGCATTTCTTTCCAACAGAAAAAAAAAATCAATCATAGAAATGTTGTACTGTGGACCTGTTACTCTTGAAACCTATATTAATGGGACCCATGCTGAAAGTTGACATGTCATCTCAATATGTTGCATATTTATGATGCGAAAAGCTTGATTACAGTTTTGTGTAGTGGTGAAATGATTATGCCCTCAATGTAGAAAACTCCTTCACACAGTTACCTAATGGGAAAGAATCCACGTGCAAGTACTTAAATCAGGCATTTCATCAGACCAGTGATTGATGATTAAACTGTCCTACCCTCACTTCCACTTCCATTACCCCTCCTTACCCACCATCAGTACCAGCCTGAACCGGTGGTTCAAGTGTTTAAGAGCAATTAAATAGGGAATATTGGCCCTGCTTCTAAAAACGAGGGCTCATAGAGAGAGAGAGACATAGAGAGAGAGAGAGAGAGAGAGAGAGAGGCAGACTGTTCATGCCTGCTGGAGACTGATTGCTATCTGTGTAAACAGCAGGATGATATTGACTGGTGCCGATATGCACAAAAAGCATGACTCGGTCATCCATTAGTGCCCTGGCAACGCACACAGACTTACTTCACCAGTGACTATAAATGTGAGTCATCACACACAATCCTGTGCAAAGGTTTTGGCACATCTGGTCGAGCGACATGTTTGTAAATGAAAATTCTGCTGCAAACAAATAGGAATATATGTATTCGGAATATATATTCGGGATTTTAGTGGGGTCCACTACCGAACTGTGACCCACGTCATGTTCATAGACCACAGTGCCAAATTCTATAAACTGTTTGCATGCCACTTTCAGCAGTTAATTTAGCTGAGGTACCAACTTTTATTATTTACCCCCTTTATATATGGGTAGGTTCCCAGTCATCCAGGTCATGGCAGACTTGAGTGTTTGAGTTGAAGGCAACCGAACTTCCAAGGTGGGGCCAAGGTGTGATCCATTTCTGAGCGCCGGCGATCCAGACGACCTGCATGCTGACAGAGTGGATATAATAATGAATGCGTTTACATGCACTTAATAATCTGATCATAGTCGGATTTCTGCAGTTACTCGATTATTCAAGTGATCATGTAAATGGTGTACTCCAATCTAGAAATCAGATTAAGAAATCTGATAGAGAGCTGGATTTTACCTCAGTAATTGGATTTCTCAGAGTGTATGCGCCCAAACTACAATCTCTATCGGTCTTCTCATGCATGCACGTAAATGTAAACAAGAGTGTAACACGGTTGCCAGGTCTGCTTTTTTTCTTAGACACTTTGCTACCTTTAAGATAGTTTCAACAGACCAGTTTTTTTTTTTTATCACGGGATCTGGCAACCCCGGAATTAAACAAAGCACTGCCTGAATGGCTATTGCACACTGTTTTAGAGACTCAAAGCTCAAGAAAGGAAATAATTATATTTGTTTCTAAGATTACATGCCCATTAAATGCACAAAAAGTCCTCTTGTGCCCAATGACATCCCCTCTATTAAAAATGCAGTGTAACTACACAGGCTCAGAAATGCCTCCAAACATCATTATCAGTAAACACAACTCAGAAACATCTCCAAATGCAATATACTCTATTACACAATGCAGAAGTCATAGATCAACATCCAGAATAGCCAGTGGCTGGATCTCAGAGATGGACTGACACAGTGGAAGTGTTGTGTTCTGACAAGCCACCTTTCACATTGTTTTTGGAAACCATGGACCTCAGGGCCAAAGAGGAAGAGGATCACTCAAACTGTCCTCAGCGCAAAGTCAGCCAGCATCTGTCATTGTTTGGGAGTGTTTGTGCCAATGGCAATGGCACATCTGTGACAACACCATTATTGCAGAAGGGTACATATGCATTTGAGGAATATGCTGCATTTGCAACATACAACATTTCTACCAGAACTTAGGCACTGGCTTTCCCACAACGCCAAAAGCCAAGGACTGTAGAAAGTCTGCTCAGATCCCTTCAAGAACAAGCATTTAGGTCACACTGAAAGTGAGGAAAATTGCTCTCTTCAGTTTTGAACGAGCCTTCACAGGGGTGATCGCTTCAGAATGGCCCACATCCTTTGGCTTTGAAGGGGGAACGCCCATGGCAAGCATTTGAAGGGCATACAGATCTGAAGTGAGGCAAGTCTTCACTTTAAAAGGGCTTTTGAAACTGTCATTCTTGATGGAATAATGAAGGTGCATAAGAGACTAGTACCGTTTCATTTTTAATAATAAAAAAGGTCAATTTGAGAGGATATCTCAAGATCTAAATTTGGGAGTGTTTCTAGACTACTTGTACTGGGGCACACAGAATTTAGTGAGGAACAGCTGTACCACTCTGCTTGTCAATCAAGTCGTAGGGCACAGCTGTGCATAAAAAATAATCCTTTTAAGCACTAAATAGATTGAATTAAAGAAACTGTACACACTTAGCCAGACACACTGGGTTACATTTAGATTTTGGATGTTGAGTTTGTACCATGAACAGTGCCAGTTTATTGCAAGGTCTGCTGTTGCAGCACTGGGAAATGATTCCGCACCGATCTGGCCTCTCCTTCCTCAGACATGGCCAATCGTGCCTACTTGATTCCTGACCTGACTGGGAGGCTCCTCTGGGAATCAAACCTGGGTTACCATGTAGAGGAGCAAGCAAACATCACGCCAATGACTTAATATTTTATGCTTCCATTGACCTATCTAGGATGGTAAAATGATCATTTTCTAAGTGGCCGTGATCACACCAGATACTATCGCTCAAAGGTGTATTGTATTAAAAATGTAGAGTATGCTTAACCATCATATAAAGTCATGCCAGAGCAGACAAAGCTTTATAGAAGAGACACAGACCCCATTCCAAATACAGGCAATATGAATGTCTTGCAATCAGTTCTGAAATATTAAGCTCCAAACTCTGTGGAATAATCGAGAGGTTGCCAAATACATGACCAAAAAGCTCATTATTTTTTTAAATAAACAACTCTGAAGGCAATTTGTAGCAAAGCAGTGACTCCGTCACCATTTATTCCAATGCAAATCTAATAATGTGGTTATTAAGATGACCTATGGTACTGATCACTAAAACATTTTTGATCTGATGTTCTCCGTCTCACTATCACAGCCCTGTCTCCATGGTAACACACACACACTGTCCACCTGCCTGAAAAGTAAACAAAAGGTGTGGGCAGTTGGTATCCAACCTCAGAGAATGAATATAATGAGTATAATGCAGCAATTAATATGACCAGAAAATATGTACATCGACCTGGGCGTGTAGAATATAACCATGAGTTGTGTTCATAAACAAAGGGAACCCAATTAAACAATGAGGAAAAAATATTGTAATATTGTACATTTATTTGGAAATTAGGACCAATATTATACAAGTATGTGAACCTTTGCTTTCAGTGTCTGGTGTGACCCCCCTATGCAGCAATAACTGCAGCTAAACGTTTCCTGTAGCTGTTGATCAGTCCTGCACATCAGCCTAGGGGAATTTTAGCCCATTCCTCCGTACAGAACAGCTTCAGCTCTGGGATGTTGGTGGGTTTCCTCACATTAACCAATGACTTCAGGTCCTTCCACAACATTTTTATAGGATTAAGGTCAGGACTTTGACTTGGCCATTCCAAAACATGAACTTTATTCTTCTTTAACCATTCTTTGGTAGAACGACTTGTGTGCTTAGGGTCGTTATCTTACAGCATGGCCACACCTTCTCTTGACATTCAGTTTGTAGACTGAAGTCCTGACATTTTCCTTTAGAATTCTCTGATATTATTCAGAATTCATTGTTCCATCAATGATGGCAAGCCGTCCTGGCCCAGATGCAGCAAAACAGGTCCAAACCATGACACTACCACCACCATGTTTCACAGATGGGATAAGGTTCTTATGCTGGAATGCAGTGTTTTCCTTTCTCCAAACATAACGCTTTTCTTTTAAACCAAAGTTTTATGTTGGTCTCATCTGTCCACAACCTTTGTCCAATTGCCTGCTGGATTGTCCATGTGAGCTTCAGCAAACTGCAGACAAGCAGCAATGTTCTTGTTGGAGAGCAGTGGCTTTCTTCTTGCAACCCTGTCATGCACACCATTGTTCTCCTGGTCATCCCATGTTCATCCTGATTGGCTAATGTTAATGGTGATGTGATAGAGACCTTTAGTTGCTTACAAGTTACTCTAGTTTCCTTTTCCAGTATTGTAGCTCCACAGTATATAGTTATGCAATCAGAAAGTCTGGTCATGTGTGTTTGAAGACAGTTCTGAAATACAGTGGTGTGAAAAAGTGTTTGTCCCCTTCCTGATTTCCGACTTTTTTGCATGTTTGTCACACTTACGTGTTTCGGAACATCAAACCAATTTAAATACTAGTCAAAGACAACACAAGGAAACACAAAATGCAGTTTTTAAATTAAGGTGTTTATTATTAAGGGGAAAAACCTACATGGCCCTGTGTGAAAAAGTGATTGCCCTCTAAACCTAATAACTGGTTGGGCCACCCTTAGCAGCAACAACTGCAACTAAGCGTTTGGATAACTTGCAATGAGTCTTTTACAGCATTGTGGACCAGACAAAAGTTGAACTCTTTGGAAGGTGTGTGTCCCATTACACAGCATTTCAGAAATAGAACATTATAGCAGCAGTAAAATATGGTGGTGGTAGTGTGATGGTCTGATGGTAGGATTTGGAAGACTTGCTGTCATAAATAGAACTATGAATTCTGCTGTCTCCCAAAAAATCCTGAAGGAGAATGTCCGGCCATCTGTTCGTGTCCTCAAGCTGAAACAAACTTGGGTTCTGCAGCAGGACAATGATCCAAAACACAGCAGCAAGTCCACCTCTGAATGGCTGAAGCAAAACAAAATGAAGACTTTGGAGTGGCCTAGTCAAAGTCCTGACCTGAATCCTATTGAGATGCTGTGGCATGACCTTAAAAAGGTCATTCATGCTGGAAAACCCTCCAGTGTGGCTGAATTACAACAAATTCTACAGAGATGAGTGGCCAAAATTCCTCCACAACGCTGTAAAAGACTCATTGCAAGTTATCCAAACACTTGGTTGCAGTTGTTGCTGCTAAGGGCGGCCCAACCAGTTATTAGGTTTAGGGGCCCAATCACTTTTTCACACAGGGCCATGTAGGTTTGGATTTTTTTTCTCCCTTACTAATAAACACCTTCATTTAAAAACTGCATTTTGTGTTTACTTGTGCTGTCTTTGACTAATATTTAAATTGGTTTGATGTTCCGAAACACTTGGGTGACAAACATGCAACAAAAAAACGACATCAGGAAGGGGGCAAACACTTTTTCACACCACTGCACCTGGAGTTCACTCTTTGCTCATAAAATGAGGTCTGATCCTTATTCAAGCAATTATGGACAATCACATTTCATAGCTGCCTTGCCTAGCTGCTAATCAGACTTGCAGAAATTTTAGACCATTAAGGATTTCATGCATGAACAGCCCTCTCAAGGTTATGACATCTGAATTGGGCTGAAACCTGGATTGTGACTTGTCCATTCCAAAGTATGGATTATAAATGGGAGAGTTCCAGTTCTAAAATCTGATTGGCTGAGTGATGCTCAAAGCCAATGTTAAACAGTCGCCATAAGCACGGATAAATCTATTACAGTAGGCAATACAGTTGCAGCTCAGGACAAGTGAGGGTAGCTTTCAGAATTAAGCAGAAAAACTGAGAAGATGTCGAAATTATTAATTCTTTCATCGTTATATACCCTTAATCTAATCTAGGGTCATGGGGAGGAACCATGGCTGGAACCAACCCTAGACCGGGCAAGTGTATGTGCACAAAAACTAGGACACTAGAGAAATGTAATATGGGAGGTACACAGGGAGAACCTGCAAACTCCACAGAGGCAGAGTCCAGGCTGTGAATAGAACCAGGGATCTCTGGAGCTGTGAGGCCTCTGCACTAACCACTGCACCACTGAGGAGCCCCATGTTGAAATTTGATAGGAAATTGAGATACATTAAGAAATGAGGATGGAACTGTAAACTAGTGTGCCAAGTCCCACTGTGGCTTATTGCTTTATTTTATTCTTGTTAAGTTGTTTGCTACTAAGCATCAGGTGACATTTAAACTTCTAAATATGGCTGTGATTTCATTGTTCCCTTAAGGATTACAAGTCCTGAGCAGCAAAGAATCCCCAAACCATGCTGCCTCCTCCTCCACCATGCTTCACAGCTGGGATAGTGTTTGCTTTCCCAATGTGTTCCCTTTTTCATACAGTGGACACATTAAAAGAGACAGTTCTGTAGAAGATTTGCTCTCAGTTACATTTCTCCTGCTTCATCAGTGCACTCTGTGCTCTTGGTGTGGTCTTTTAGAGATTAGGGACTGCAGCGTTAGTACGGAATGTTCTACATTTGTAGACAATTTGTCTTATTGTGCCACTGGTCTTTAGAAATGCTCTAGCTGCCTTTTCCAGCTTGGCTGATGTTTGAGGTACCCATTTCAAAGCCAAAAGATGTGGTCCATTTCGAAGTGATCAGCCCTATGAGGGAAGCTTTGAATGGACATTACAAAGTGAGGTGCAGAAAATTTCTTTCAATTATAGGCAGTTTGTGGATTGATAAACATCCAGGTCTTTAGCAATGCTTTTTCCAGGCTATACCAGCTAATTCTAGTTGTTCTATGTTACTCTGGCTGATAAAGCTTTATGATTGGCATGAACAGATTATTCCCAAGAATAGAAATAAAGGTAATTCAGTTCTGGGGATGTCCTGCACCAATCCTGTCAACACTGTAGAAAAGAAGAACGTACCCAATTTGTCGTGGATGATCCAAGTGAAATCTATAACCTTCCCCACTTTTGTGGACAGAACGTGCACATAGCGTATCAGTCATGCAACTGTATCATTCATCCATCTGTTTTCAATAGCTTATTATTGATGCAAAGCTATAAAATCACATGAATGATAAAGGAAAGGACTCCAAATCTAACACCTCAGCTTGTAAAGAAAAAAAGAGCACTGAAACAAGTCACATTACCAAAAGATCAACATTTTGTATAATTTCCAGGTTATAATGGACAGATTTCTTTCACCCATCAAGCCAACTGCACATGCTTCAAATATCTGAATGATTAAATAACCATCCAATCATAAACTCGAGGTTTAGAATAAAACCCTTTTCCACCAGCAT
Organism: Ancistrus triradiatus; assembly: GCA_025084515.1. Lineage (NCBI taxonomy): Eukaryota > Metazoa > Chordata > Actinopteri > Siluriformes > Loricariidae > Ancistrus > Ancistrus triradiatus. The sequence goes on from JAJAGP010004715.1 coordinate 31,004, forward strand.
CACCATAGAAACCATCTCTGACGATGACAACACCTGCCTTGATCAAACATCCACCTTTTTTATGATCACATCAAAGCTAGTATTGTGCAGGGGGTTTAATTACATGCACAGCTTTGCTATGTTAAACCTGGACATCACCCAGAATTGATCTACAAAGAAATTCATCACGCAGAGGATTCTGAATAGCAGTTATCCCAGTTCCAGGTTAATTGAAGCCTTTCTGGAGACACGGGGAAATGTATCTGTTTTGATGATTAATAGGTAGAAAATCTGTTTCTGATCACCTTTATGGGATGTGCCACACTCTGTTAATTAGAGCTAGCGTCAGTATTAGCACTATTTATATCTAATCGACATTTCCAAAAGCACAAGTTAACACAATTTTTTTTCTTAATTGCATTAACTAAACAAAGCTATGAGCTATCATTACCTTACCTGCAGTGTGTGGCTGTTTTTCTTTTAATTTGCGGATGCCCATCACTCCATTCCAGAAACTAAAAGAAACTGGCTCGGACTTACTTGAGTGTGTTTATATGAACTTAACCCGATAACTGCAGAAAATCAGATTTTGTCAGTAATCTGATTAATGAGTTTACATGTACTTGAGAAATCTGATAATGGAAAATCCCGAGTTTAATGACTCCGGCTATATTCAGATTTCTACTTTGCAATCAGCCAATGGTCTCACAAATGCCAAGCTACAAACTTTAATATTAAATAATTAAAACTTCCGTTTCTCTGCCTTTAATTTCGTGGCATGTTTAATTCCAGGGTTGCCAGATTCCTCAAGAAAAAAATCCTCACAGTCAATGGAAAAAGAGGCCTATAGAATAGGAGGACCTGGTAACTGTCAGGTTAGGCTCGTGCACATCCACAGACTGAGAAAACCGACTGAAATTGAGTAACTGTTATACATGCTACGAGTAATCCGATTACTGTGGTAAAAGCCAGCTCTCTATTGGACTTAATCTGATTTCTAGATTGGCGTATGCCGTATACATGGCCAATTGAATAAGATAACTGCAGAAATCCGACTATGATCTGATCTGAAGTGCATGTAAACGCACTCGATGTTTTACCCCGACTTATTCTTGTCTATCCCAGTTCATTTTAAAAACTTTTGATGAGATTAGGTAAGAAGTTGCAATAATTATATCCGTGTTGCTTAAAATGCCGCCTTCATAATATTCATAAGGGTGCAGGGGTCTAATATGCTAGTTTACCACCGCAGGAACCAGGGTTCGAGTTCCAGCAGTGCCTTTCAGCTGGGCCAGATGCTGCATACAGACACTACTGGCTGTGTCTGAGGGAGGAGAGGCCATTTGGGGCATCATCCCCAGTGCCGCAAGAGCGAATCTTTCCCGGCCCTGTGACTGGAATGGTCCACATGTTTATGAAGAGTGTAAAAACTTTGACTTATTACTTCATTAAAAACAGAAGCATTATTTTATGTTAGTGTATCAACAGAGAAAAGATGAAACCAAGCGTTTAGGCAGGTTTGTCTTTCCACGGCTGTGGTTCAATAATTTTCTCTGCAGAAGTGTACAATAATGAATCTGTCCTTCTTTAGGTATTCTGCACAGCACTGCGTAATGCACCAAACAAGTGCTGCAGTGTGTGTACAAGAAGAAACATACCCTTTGTATTCTCCATGCTTTTCTTCTCACAGAGGTCTGTTAAAATTCTTCTGTCACCCCTGGGAATGATAACTCATTACTCGGAATCCATTCTTGCAAGGTGACAGAAACCATACAGTTTAATCTCTGATGAAAAGTGCTTTGTCTTATAGGGAATTGAATAAGTAAAGCCATTACACATCACAAAAGTGCACACCTCGTACATTTGTCATGGGGATAGTTCACAAAACAAGGACACTTGTGTGATTTAAATTTCATTACAAAGCCACACTAAGCTGATGAACATGACTGGCAACATTAAACGGAACCTATTTACTCGCTAAGCAATGGATTGAGATAACCCGATGAGTTTTTGATTTATTTAGAGTCACTATTCCGAGCTTCGTCTTAGGATTGCTCACACTGGAGAATGTAAATGCATTTATGCCAGATCTCACTGAGAAATGTTCAATGTGTAAAGCAGCAGGAGGCTCATTGATTTTGCCATTTTGTTGTGATTGATTTCGTTGATGAACGCTGAAAGAAGGCTGGCAATATTTTCTAAATGGTTAAGCTGTTACTGATGAGCCTTTTCTAAGCATATGTGATTCCAGGGACACCCCGCTGCTTTCTAGAAAGATAAGGGACACAAACCACCAATACTGTTTGGGATTTAGGCATTTCAGCTTGATAAAAACAAAGGATTTTAAGGAAGTGTAAGCGTTACCCTAATTTAATTTAACACACGACAACACATGTCATTCCCAGCATGTTTTGCAAAAATATTAAGTCTGCACAGAGCAAGCTCATATACAATGCTTACAAACCCCACTTAAATATTTTTTCCAGCTTTATTTATACATTGACTTACAAAAAAAGGCAACAGGGATAATATAAAAGTGAAATACTAGAAAAACCAAAGTGACATGGAGACTGAAGTTACGAGGAGTAACGGAAGCTAAGCTGAGAGACGGGGTGATGATCTGCAAGCAGTAATAGAATTTCATGACAGGAAAGATCACTACATAAACAATGGTTGATTTGAGAGTGTTGACGGAGTACAGAGAAGGCCGGAAAGAGTTGCATTGTTGTGTTTGTGGATTTTGAGAAAGCTTATGGCAGGGTGCCGATAGGAAACTTTGGTATTGCATGAGGATGTCAGGAATGGTAGAGAAGTATGTGAGGGTGGTGCAGGACATGTATAAGGATAGCGTGACAGCAGTGAGGTGTGCAGTAGGAATGATGGGTGGGTTCAACATGACCTTCACGATGCATAAAGGATTGGCTCTGAGCACTTTCTGGTTTGCAATGGTGAAGGACAGGTTGACTGACAACATCAGGCAGGAGTCTCCATGGACTTTGTGCCATTATGATCTGTAGGAAGACTAGAGGACAGAGACTGGATAGCTGGAGATACACACTGGAGGAGAGAGGAAGTAAAGTCAGTAGGAGCATCAAGGAGCACATGTGCATGAATGAGATGGAGGGGGACTTAACAGGTAGCATGAAGCAGAGCTGGTGAAGGTGGTTGAGTAGAAATACTTGGGGTCAAGTGCTCAAAGTAATGGAGAGTGCAGGAAGAGTGGCAGGGGTGAATTGCAATAAAAGACTATCTGCAAGAGTGAAATGAAAGTTTACAAAGATGGTAGTGAGGCCAGCGATGTTGTATGGCGTGAAGGTGGTCGTGCTGACATGTTCTTCATTTAAAGGTCTCGACTCCACGTTGAAATAAAAACGCGAGTTATTCTTCATGTTCGTTTCCATACTACTGTCTGTGATAGAAATGTTTGGTTAATAAAACATATTATAGTCAATTATTTTCTGTTCTGACTAAACTGCTTTATTCTAATGTTCTATTCTAGATCTCCTTATAAAGTGTCGTTCCTTCATGTAACGTGTTGTGTTATGCAAATGATCATGATGAATATCATTCCTCTGTCATGATGTTCTTTTCCTTTTGGTTTTTCATGTCAGGGGTCGATCCACAGCGGATCGTATGTCTCCATCTTGCATCATGAACATCCTCCTCTGTCACACCAGCCATCTGCATGTCCTCCTTCACATCATCCATAAACCTTCTCTTTGGCCTTGCTCTTCTCCTCCTGCCTGCCTGCCATGCACAGCACAGTTCTCCTGATAACTCAGGCTGATTTGATCTTTTCAAATAGTTTTAATATTTCACATTATTTTCCATCATCTCATTTGCTTCAGAAAAATGCAGTAAAGCCAAATATAAAAAGATGAACAATGCCCATAACTCTGGGATTGAGTTTGGACTCAAGCAGTCTTAGAGAGAACAACAAAAATTTGACACCACATCAGTGCTAAAAAAGGACCAGAAAGAGAAGAGAGATATTTTTCTGAAGTTTTCTTACAAAATAGAGGCAATAGTGTTCTGAAATGAGGTGCAGTTGATTTGCTTGTTCAGTTTTAAATAACAGATTTTGGTTCACTTAGAGCTTCAGATTTTTTTTAATTTATATCATTAGCATATTTGGCTATATTCACAACAGGAGCAAGGTTACATCAATACACACATTTCATCAGTACAAGTTAAAGATCAAGCAATTTAGTGTCTCCAATTCACCTAAATTGGACATGAGATATTTGGACTGTGGGAGAAAATCGGAGCACCCAGAGTAAACCCATGCAGATGCGAGAAGGACATGCAGACCTGGAAAGGACCCAGATTACTCCACCAGGGAGTGAACCCAGGAAGTTCTTGTTGTGGAGGTGATAGTGCTACCCACAGTTGGGTCACTCAAAGAAATATGTGAAAACACCCCGACATTCCTTAACTGACACAGCTGTACTAACATACAGCCCATGAAATGAACAGAACAGAATAGATTTTGGTCAAATACTAATCATTTGAAGATCATTTTTAGCGGACGTTAGTTAGGTAAAGTACTGTATTTTCCAGAATTCATGAAGATCAGTGTTTTAATTCCAAGATAAAACCTCAAAAATGCTCTTCACATTTGTACCTCTCCATACTTGCTTGGAGAAATTTGCTTGATTCTTGAATTCAGTGAGAATGAACAATATTTTTTGATTCAGTGCATCATGTTAATCGGCTTATATAAAACCATCCAGCCTCACCCTCATATGAGAATTAAGGTTGGAGAGACCTATAAGAATATTCAAGTAGTACCATCTTTCTTCATAGGTCTTAAACTTGCCACATGCAGCATGATGTGTCGAATGGTCTGGTATTTACCATCATCAACCAGTTTATCCTGGTTTGTGCTGCAGTGCATCTGTAGTCTGTCCTTGGACCCTTGGAAATCTATACGGACAAGGAGAACCTGTCAAACTCCAGAGTCTGTAAGTACTGTAGAAAAAAAAAAAAACAGACTACCTGCTCTGCCACTTTGCTGCCATGGCACTATGCCTTTTACTGAAAACTGAATTAAGTTACAAATTGACTTCCATTAGGCCATAGACACACAACAGCACTGCCAAACGGGCGCATATATTAATGGACACTGCCATTTTATTTATGTACAAAGACAGGCATTTAAAACTTAACCATACAACGGAAATGATTTTTCTATTCATCCACAAATACTAATTTATATATATAGGGTTACATTTATCCCTGCAAATGCTTTTCCAAAAGAAAGGTTTTTTATTTTTATTTTTTTAAATAAGCAGAAAAACAATACTTGCAAGGTGAATGCAGGTGTCAGTGTGTGCTGACTGGTAAAGTTTTGAACGACATGTTAAGGCTAATTAATACTAATTTTGTGATCCCTCTCTGTTATTACTGTGTTTGTTGCCAACACCCATCAGGGCTTTAGTTGGATGACGTTCTTAGGCTATTTGTACTATCATGAACTAATGCCTACCAAGAAGAATACAAGGCACTTCTGCAAATCGGGTAAATATATTAAACCCTAAAGGGCATTAATCTGCATGGCCCCCTTCAAGTTAACCTCAAGAGGGCTCTGGTTGTCGATCTTCTCAGAATGTTAGGATATTAACTTGCACAATCAATTACTACATGCAAAATACAGCCAGTGGTGCCACTACCGATATCACACACAAACACTCATTCACTTTCTTTTCTGCTTAAACCTTCACAGGGTCACAGGAGAGCTGGTGCCATTGTCGGCTGCATGGGGAGCAAGGCGGGAACAATCCTAGACAGGGTACCAATCCATCGTAGGGCACATACATTCACACACTAGGGGCACTTTAGAGACACCAGTTAACCTAACACACATGTCTTTGGACAGTTGGAGGAAAACGGAGTACCTGGAGTAAACTCACATGGACATGGGGCGGACATGCAGACTCCAGGACCCAGTCTGCTCCACCTGGGGATTGAACCCAGGACCTTCTAGCTGTGAGGTGACAGTGCTACCCACCAAGCCACCAAACTTTTTTCTCTGTAGTATCGTGAATTTAGCTTTTGTTAAGAACTTGAATAAATGTGATAAGGTAAGCAACCAGGCTCTGTTCACTTAAAATTTTGGGCAAGCTAAACTAATGATATCAGTTTTTAATATCATTAATATCGTCATTCATTCAATGTCTTATCCACTTGATCCTGGGCAGGGCCATAGGAGAGCCGGTAGCATAGGGCACAAGGCAGGAACAATCCCAGACAATACGCCTATCCATCTTGGGCACTAATATCTTGAGTACTAGTAATTCCAGTAACAGACTTCATTTCCCAATCACCACCTTTTCCTCAGCATCTCCTATGCAATACTGCTTACGAATACACACAACTGAGCTTCATTCACTCGTCATTAAGGAGTTGGACTACTGACCAGAGTCCCAGTACTGCAAAGCTCCCACTGTTGGATCCTTCAGCAAAGTCCTTAACACTCTTATGTGGATGGGTCATTGTGAGCTTGTAAGGTCGAACCATGTACACAACAAAACATGGATGGTATAAATTGCTAACAAGGAGCTAAGTGCTAATAAGAAGCTAAGATATGCATGTTCCAAGGGCAGTAACTGTAAATGTACGTCTTTAACACCATGCTACAGAAACCTGCATATATTGTTACGTCATTTGTTAAGTGATTAAATGCAACACTCGATTAATTGTGCATATCAGGTTGTTCACTTGAAGTTTGTCTCAGATCAGATGAATAAATCTTAAATCCACATCGACTTTACGTGATCAACTGAAGCTCTTTGCTTTCTACTTCATGTAATATGGGAAAACAGAGAAGATGCCCTGGAAGATCGCAATTATAACACAATTAATTCAAAACATAATACCCTGGTAACAAGCACCACACTTGTTTAATAAGGACATTTTTTATACAAACACTGTGCGTTACATTGTTTTTTTTTTTTTTAAATATAGCTAATAGAATACAGCAAGCCAAAGTGTGATTAAAATGAATTTCTTTAACTGTGATGTTTCGTTCACAGGCACGCACAAGTGAAAATCGAATAAACATGCTGCTCTATAAAAGTTGTTTTTGCACAAAGCTGTTTCATCAAATCTGTTTCAAATAATTTTGGTACAGATTCTGTTGTGCTAAGAGTCATTTAAATCCTTTAATTTCAGCACAGTGAACTAAGAATTTGCACTAAGGATACAGGCTGCATAAAGCATATTGGTAGGTTATACACAAACACAGACACACACACATGTTGTGTAGTCTCTATCAGTGACCATTACCATAGATAAATAATGCATATGCACTTTAACCTTTATAACCTAACATGATACCATTTGGATCTTTAAATGATCAAATAAATGCTGCATCCCCAGGATAACCAGCCCAATGTGCCATTATTGAATGTGTTGGATGCACACAGCCATGATGCAGGCCTATGGTCCCCACAAAGAGATAAAAACACACGCAGAGACCAATACATAGTCTATATATTACAGCTTCATGGGTCAATTTCATTGATATTCTATTGTGTTATTGTAGTTAAAAACAATACTAGGAATACATGGAACAGAGCTCGTGTCTGTATTTGATTTACAGACTATTAATCATAGATTACCATTTGCACACTTTAAACTGTTTGAACGACTTCAAAACACATTCATCATCATTAGACTCTAACTTCAGCAGGATACAAACAAACCAATAAACAAACTGTTGTAATGACCTAACATTATTGAGAACAACCAAATGGATATGCAGTCAGTTTACAGCTACTGTTCCAGTTGAACAAGTTTCACTTTACTCTTAGATGACTTCAAAGTGTTATCTTACCTTCTGTGTGTTAAGAACCTTAAAATGGGTGGCTCATAGGATATGTAGTCTGCAGTTCCCGCCAAAATTTGGAACAGTGCATTGTGATGTGATTGGCAGGGGAAGGTCTTTGGTTTTGCATTTGTGAAAATAGCTATTGAATAGCTATATATATATACATATATGAATTTCTTTTGAAAAATAACTGAATTAAAATGGTATGGTCCAGCAGGTGTTGCCTATTTAAGGAGTCAGCCTGCAGCCTTTTAGGGTTTGCTTGGTGAATTGTGGGGATCCCTGCTGGTGTAGCTACTCAAAACATGGTGAGGTATGGTTCATTTCTTTGTTTAGTTTTAGGTCTGTTATTTTTGGTGGATTTATGTTTGTTTTTGTATTCTGGTGCTTCTGTTATTGGGACCCAATCAACATTGGAATCAGGGGTGGAAAGAGAATCCGCTCTCTTTGGCAGCTTGTTTTTTGTGTTGAAGTCAGTAGTTTTCCAGCACAGTTTGCACCTAAAACGAGTTGGGAATTTTAACACACTCCAACAAATGCTGCTTTTTTAAACATTTTGGGCACTCAAGTGGCACAGTGGCAGAATAGTGCATTTCAGCTCTGAGCCACTTGAGCAGCCCTAAATCCAAACTGTTTTAATAAATGTAGGGGGGCCCCAGTTTGTCTTGGTGGCGCCTACCATCTGGGTTGAGTGTCACATGCAGACATTGTTGGTCATTTTTAGGGGAGGCCAGTTAAGGGGATCATCCCTGGTACTGCAACAGTGACTCCCACCCAGCCCTTTGAGGACCTGCTGAGCCCTGTGTTATCTGGGGTAGGTCCTGGAGTGCCCTGCTGCTCTAACTAACAGAAGAAAGGATTACACATGAAAAGAAGTGGATTTATGTCATCAAAGTCAGATTTATTTCTATAGTTCTTTTTACAGTGGAGCATTGTCTCAAAGCAGCTTTACAATGTTAGTCATTTTAATTATCATCATGGGAACATAAGGATATAAGACACTACCCTCCCACACACGTCTAATGCAGTCTCACCAGTGATGAGTATTACTTTAGTTAATAATGCTGGAACCTATTGGAACGTGGTTGACCCTCACAATTTTTAAAAGAAAAAAGTTCATAAGTATATAGTAGGATGGCACAGTGGCCTGTGTGGAGTTTGCATGTTCTTTCTGCATGGGTTTACTCTGGGTACTCTGGTTTCCTCCCACATTCCCAAGACATGCGTGTTAAGTTAATTGGTATTTCCAAAGTGCCCTTAGCGTGTGAGTGTGTGACCTACGATGGACACTTGCCCCTGCCTTGTGTCCTGTGCTGCTGGCTAGGCACTGGCTTTCCCATAACCCTGACCAGGATTAAGCTGATATGAAAATGAATGACTGAAATAACATCTAGTAGCAAAGATTTTGGACACACTATGAAATGGGACATTGGGTTACCATAGAGACCTTACAAACACATTCTTCCCACACACTGAGACATGAGCTGAGTACAAATGGGTCCAAAAATCGCTATTGTCTGCACTCCAAAATCTGAATTATTTAAAGCCATTTTATAGGGAGCACCATTCATTAGGGGTAGCAAATGATTTTGGACACTACCTAATAAGGCTTTACTCATTACTGTGTGACAGCAGTCATCATCATCACATAGTTGTGTGAACTTTTAGCCCCAATACTACTGTTTTCCTAGTGGTTAAGGTACTGGACTATTGACCAGAAGGTCCTGGGTCCAAAACCCAGCTCTGCCGCTGTAGGGTTCTTGAGCAAGGCCCTTACACAACAATTGTTTGGATTGTGATACTGTATCAATTGTAAGTCTCTCTGGATAAGGAGTTAAATGACTCATGCCTCATCCACTGGGATCTTTCGTGCAGTATTTACTGATGCTGTTTGGGATTTCCAGTACAGATTGGTGGAATATGGCACGGTTTTGGACTTCAAGGTCTTCAAGGACTATTTCCTTTGATTTGTGTATGATCATGGGGACATTTGGCTCCCCCAAACAGAAACAGTCGATGGATTACTGCCTTTAAGAACTGTAAAACCTATATATTACGTACGACAATGCAGGAACCAAATACTATACAGCAACAAACATGTAAGAAATATTGAACAATATCTCACCAGGAGAAATTCTGAAATAAAATAAGTGCACTAGCCAGTAAATAGAGGGGCTGAACTGCCTGTAAAACAACTGCCTTTAAGGAGTATTTCGATCAGTATTTCGGGACCAGTAAGATGGCACAAATATTGAGCATTTTGGAAACGCGTGCTAAAAAATTTGCCTGTAAAAGTCACCATATAAAGATATACACTCTCTATATAATACAAAATGTATATAACTCTTGAGGGGGTATTAGTTATACATGTAGCAGTAATTTAATACTCACAACCCCTAAAGCAAAGTGACTGCCTCATTCAGCTTTTCAAAGAAAAAATCTCACTCATATTTTCTCTCTCTCTCTCTCTCTCTCTCTCTCTCTCTCTCTCTCTCTCTCTCTCTCTCTCTCTCTCTCTCTCTCGCACATATGCACACACTCCTCGGGATCAGTCCATACATCTGTGTGTCTCGCTCTGTGTGTGTTGGCAGTACTGGTGCAGGATCAGTTGCGGTGTGGAGCGCTTCACCTCCTCCTCCTCTCCCCACTTATTTACTCTCTGATCCCACACGCTGCTGACTGGTTCTTACTCCACAGCCACTGGAACGGCAGCATGACTGAGAGTGTATGTGCATTGGTGGACTGCCTCTGTCTGGACTGCAGGAAGAAGGGATCCAACATGCAGCACCAGGGTGCAATCTGATTCTGCATAAGACCAGCATTATTCATCCACGAGTAAGTGCATAATCTCTCCGGTGCTATTAAGCTAAAAACTTTTTGAAACTTTCTATGACTTGATTTCAGCTCCATGCAAATTAGGAGAGCATTTGTTCTTTCTCCTTATTTTTGGAGCTGCTCTATGGCACTGCAGATCATCCTGGGCTGTGGAAGCATCTGATTCATGGAGAAATTGCAGGACATCTGAGCCGGCTTTACCACAAGTTCCAAGGCTTTAGATTTGACACATGTAGAAGCTTATTACCCATATTCCTGGGCTCACGTTGTTTAGGTGATTAGGTCTTGATGTTGTTGTGTCTTTTCCAGCCCACAGTCAAGTGTTTGCTTTGGTTTATGCATGTAAGCATGTGTTTGTATACGTCTGTCTGTGTGTTTACTCCACGTTCTGCTGTGGAGCGATTCTGACAGTAGTAGCTGGTAGCTTAGAAACAGGAGCTTTGGATTGAGGGAGAATAACGAGCGCTCTCCAAGCACACTTTGAAACCCTTCTCCAGCAGCAGGGAAACCATTCAACTTCATCCATGTGTGAGGATCTGCAGGAACGTACTGCACACTCACGACTGAGGGATGCGGGAGACTTGGTGGGACTGACATTCACTTTGTCAGGTCATATGTCTGGCTGAAACACTGCCTGTTTGCACAGCAGATGTATTATTTAGAGTACAATGCCAGATTTAGACTTTGCATCTTTTTTTTATAGTAAGACACAGAATTGCATTAGTCACTGCTACAGCCATTGTAATTCTCTTGTAATTCTACTATATTACTGTTATGATTAACATGTCACAGTATACCTGAGTGAAGTTTGTCCAAATTGGAGTCTGGTACTTTATGAATTAAGTTCAATAAAGTCCAATAAGCATATGGATTTATTCTGGAAGGTATGTCTTTGGATATGTGGCTGCTGGAAAAGTCACATCCTGAGCACCTGGGTTAGAGTCCTGGGTGGGCCTTGCGACGTGAAGATCGGGTGATGTGTTTACAAAAGGCTGTGATGGTTTGGCACCCTGTCCAGGCTGTACTTATGCTTACACTGTGCCCTGTGAATTAGGCTGCAGACCTTCCCCAATACCTGACAAGGACGTGTGTGTAACATGGCATTCTTAGCTTTTATATTTGAAAATCCGAAGATGCACTAAGGCAGAAAAAATCTGCACAATTATCTTTCTGCGTACTTGTATACACGGAGGGGACGAGTCTAAGCCCCAGTGAAAATGGGTCTTTTTTTAGCCTTGGGTCTGGGTCTTTGTTTTTCATTACAAATCATATAATCAGCATAAACATTTATTTACTAAAAGTTGATTCTTTGCACTAAATAACACATTTCAGAATTCATTAGTATTTGGCCCCTTTTTCCATAGTGGAATGTGCACATGGGCACATTGGACTCAAAGAATTTGTGTGAAATCTGATGACTCGTGTTATCCGGCATGATTTTACAATATTCCAAAGAGTACCTTGTGATGTCACTGAACGCTGTCTTCAAGTGCCTCATAAATGCCTGGTGGGATTTAGGTTAGGGGGAACATACTAAATACCAGGAAATTCAAAAAATGTTTTTTCCCCTCCAAAGATTCAACTATTCACTCAAATGATGTTAAATAAATTATTTATAATGGGGGAAAACTTTTATTGAATTCAGGAATAGCACAAACAGAAGTGTTTTCACTAGTGATCTCAGACTTTGGACCCCCCACTGTATATAAACACAGCCATCTCTTTCCCATGTTGCCTGTAGTCAGATCATGCCACACTTGGATATCATACTAAGATATAGGGTTTTAATGAGTCTGTTATTTTTTTTAATTACTTCAGCTCTGTTTCTGTGTTCATTCTCTCAGGATTCATCTCCGAATCTGACGAATCTCTTAATTCAGCTTAGACCAAAGAGTTATTTGAATTCTAAATGCTTCTCCAAGGATTCACTGTTTGTCCATTTCTAATGTGCAAATGAGGAGTGCAGAGCCTTCTGAACTAGCGTCAGATGACAGATGGGTGTGTTGATTATATCACATATTGCCTGACTGTGGGGTCTACCTCTAGTTTGATACCCAGCAGCTCACAGCAATAAAGGACAAACAGTTTTTCATCACATTCCAGGGGATTGACAGAACCTTTGGACTCCAAACCATCTGCAGTATTCATTTTGCATGATGACAGATTTTATTATAAAACTTTTTAAAGCTGGCTTTCCAGGCTACTGAAATTATGTACAATTTATTATGTAAACTATGTTTAAATATATGCTGTCCTGACCCATAAGTATTACCTAAACTAAAATTGAATCCGTGTACAAAAGCGTATGAAAATCCTGAATCAATGCACAATCTTGCTGATTAGAGTTAGTCCCAGAATATTTATGGTTTCATGTTAATCCATATCTATTTACTGTGCTTAAAATAAATGCGTCTCTAAGTAATATTGTTTGTACTAAACAATACATGAACTGCGTTATACCATCACTGATCACTTATTAGGCACACCTCCTTGTTTCTACACTCACTGTCAATTTTATCAGTCTCACATAACATATAGAAGCACTTTGTACAGTTACAGACACACAATGTAAATCCCTCACTGCCATAAGAAAATACTTAAAGATGAATTCTCGTTTGAAGAAACTCTCAAAAATTAATTTTCTAAAGTACATTAATGTAAAGCATTTAATCTAAAAGTGAGAATCCTCATGTACTGTACAGTTGAGCTTGAAAAGTTTGCGAACCCTTTAGAATTTTCTCTTTCTGCATAAATATGACCTAAAACATCATCAGATTTTCACACAAGTCCTAAAAGTAGATAAAGAGAAGCCAGTTAAACAAATGAGACAAAAATTATACTTGGTCATTTATTTATTGAGGAAAATGATCCAATATTACATATTAG